>JAULBV010008116.1:0-10105 GCA_032358295.1 Pterothamnion heteromorphum | reverse complement strand
CCGCGAGCGCGATAAGTCCACCAACCAAAGCCACTACGCTAATCGCTGTAAAAGCAAGCCCCAAAGCGCGAATGCCTGTGTATAGGCGTAAAGCGGCCCCGGATAGTGTGCCGAAAACGCCCGCCATGCTGCTAACGCCGGAAATAAGCTGCGAGCCAAGATTAAGCAAGCCGCCATAACCGCGCATAAGCGGCCCAATCGCTATCGCAAGGCCCGCTACGCCAAGAATTGTTTTTTGTAAAGTTGGATTTAATGCGCTAAACCCCTCTGCAACGCGAAGCACAAACGATGAAAAGTTCTCAATCGCCCCGGTAACATTAAACGCTGAATTTATCGCAAATCCGACTTTTGCCGCGCTTTGTTTCAGGCTGTCCAGGGCGTTGCCTATGCTGTTTTTAATACCACCCTCTACGCGGGGCAATTCTTCAGCGGCTTTTGTGATTTGTAGCACAAACTCTTTGCCGCTAACGCCCATTTTGCGGATAGCCTCAACGCTCTGTGTGCCAAAGGCTTTCTGCATCAATTGGGCGAGGCCAGGCATATTTTCCGACAAGATCGAAACGTCTTCCTGAAGTACGCGCCCCTTTGAGGTCATTTGCGCAAATTGCCGCGTAACATTGTCAAGCTCTTGCGCACTTCCGCCCGTTGCCGCAATAGCATTACCCATTTGCACCAACACCTTTCGCGCTTCTTCAGCGGCAAAGCCTACGCCTTGCAAGCGCACACTACCGCGCACCGCCTGTTCTACGCCAAGCCCCGGATTTTTCGCCGCCTCAGTCAATAATCCAAGCTCTTTGGCAGCCGCCTCCGACGTTCCAAGCTGTGACTTTAGCGCAAGTGTTAGCGCCTCAATGTCGCCCGCCGCCGAAATAGCAGCGCCGCCCGCCAAAGCCAATGGCAAGGATAGCGAAGATGTAATATCGGAGCCAAGACGGGACATTTGCGCCCCACTCTTGCGAAGCGAGCGCTCAGCGTCCTTTAGACCGTCCTGAAGTGCTTTTATTCGCGCCCCGATTACTACATTTAATTCCGCTACGCTTGCCATTTTGCTTTAAAATTCAAGTGCTTTTAATCGTTCAAACCGTTCTTTGTCCAGCTCTGAAAAAACCGGAACACTTGATTTCTCCCACGGGAACAAACCAAAGTCCTTTAGTTTTAACTTGCCAGACGCGTGAACGAGCGAGGCATAGTAGCCAATCATTCGGGCCTGTTCCATTTCATAACGGGAATGGCCCGTAAGCGCGTTAAACAGGTATCGAGGGGTTGCGTAGTCAAATTCTTGCATCGACCAACCTAATCGCCCCGCTGAGATTTCTAATTCGTCCCAGCTCCAGCTTGGTTGGTCTTCGCTTCCCCCTGTGCTTCACCCTCCCCGGTTTTCGGCTGTGGTAGCGATTCTGAGATTTTTTGCAAAAACGCAGTAGCGCCGCCCTCAAATTGGTCGATCCAAATAGCTACCTTCATTTCGTCGTACTCTTCATCGGGTGCTGTGTTGGTAGCCATTTCACCCACGCGCAAAGCGCAGTAGGTAATGTCGCTAATAACATCAATTTCCCCCGTGTAGAGTGTGTTTAGGAAATCGGGCAAACCAACGCCGGAACGCTGTTTGAGCATTTTAAATGCGGCGTTGCCGTAAAGCAAAGGCCGTTTCTTTCCGCCAAGATTAACGTAGTCAAGCATATTAAAGAGTAAATTTGAGAAGTGGGCCTGTTCCTTGGAACGAGTATTGCCCGGTTACACTTTCGTTTTGGCCAGGGCTTGACATAGACCACTCAGTCACAAGAGCCGTTCCGCTCCAATGTACGTCGCCTGTAACCCCTGTGCCGTAAACCAACGAAGCGAGGGTTTGACCAACCGCAACGTCGTAAATATCTTCGTGACCTTGTGCCGCATCGTAAGAAAACAGCAAGTCGCCGCTCATTGTCCAAGCGGTTTCAGCGTAAAGCGCCTCTTGCCATTGCCCCGAATCCTTACACGTTGTGCTTCGTGTTGAGTTCGTTACGTTTAGATCGGCATTAGTTTGGCAGGTAATGAAAGTACCCGCAAACTTGATTTTCATTAACTTGGAATTGACTACTCCCGTGGTTGGCATAGCTTATTTTTTTTGTGTGTTTGAGTTTTGGCCATTTTCAGCGTTTACGGCTGTCTGTGGTTGTTGCGCGGCCCTTGGAACGCACCCGGTAACACCGTATGCCCTCTTTCGAGCCATTGTGCCGTCAGGCACGGGTTTCCCTTCGCCGCTTGCGATTAAAGCCTTTGCGTCTGGCTCAAAAAGGTCAATTACACACCCTGCTGGGTAGCGCTTGCCCTCAATTACTTTGTCAACTTCAAGCCCTATTTTCATAAGATGCTGTTTTTTCGTTCAAAATCTTTACCTATCCGTTCAAATGCGCTCTCTATGATAGACAACGTGCCGGATTTGCTTCTCTCCCATGAACTTCTAAACCAATGAGAGCCAGCCTTTTTCTTATTACCATTCTCTGTAAAGTGCATATAATAACCATCATGCCTTTTGCCTTTAAAAATACCAGAGGAATTTCGTGACAACTTTGCACCCACATAAACCTTTGATTTTGCTCGTCTGAATTTCAGTACATTTATCGACCGTCCAAGATTGCCCGGGTAATAAGCAGCTTTTATATATCCAAGCCCTTTTGGGGCGCGAATTTTCTTTGTTAATTTGGCTGTATTGTATCTAAAGTGCGGTCTTTTGCTTTTCGGGGCAGAAAACTCAGCTACTCCAGCCGCGTAAACGCCACCTTGTTCTAAAATCCTCTGCCGATTGTCGTAATACAACTTTCCAAGCCGCTCAAAAGTGGCAATGGTATCCGCAATTTCTTGATCCATTGTTTTCATGTCATAATCCTGATTTGTTTTAAAACGCCGCCAATTCCAGACTTGTGGTTATCTGATGTGCGGTAAATCTGCTCAAATCTCAATCCAGCCGCCACCGCGCTTTCGTCGCTGTCGTATTCTGGAAACGACCTAAACCACTCCCTTGCGCGGCGTTTAAAAGTTGTGTTCATGTTACGATCCTGACCTGTTTAGGCATCCCGCCAACGCCTGAAACGTGGTTATCTGCCATCATGTAAACGTCTTCAAATTCAAGCCCATCTGCCACCGCGCTTTCGTCGCTGTCGTAGACGGGTAGTAACTTCATCCAAGCCTCACTACCGCTAACGTAAGGCGCTCCAAATGGCAAAGGCTGTACATCGCGTAAATACCTTACATCATAAAGCGCCATACGTACAAAGAGCGCGTTTTCTTCGTCAAATTCGTCTTTTCGGCTCAAAAATCGAATTGCGTCAATATTATGAACCGCCGAATCGCTTGTCGTTACGCCCCCCGTAAACCCGTCAATACAAGCCCGAACTGAATCGTCAATTTGCTGTGTGCGGTCGTATGTCTTTGCAAAAAAATAAGCGGCTATTTGAACGTTATCAACCCCGCTTACCTGTGTCTTTGAATCATTTGGTTTTGCATCGCCAATAGTCAGCATGATTGCCGGATACTGCTTTTGCTCCGGCAAAACAGTCGGATAGACCGATGTGGCATCGAATAGCAGGGCCACCGTAACCGCGTCCTCTAAAATTATCTGCCTGATTGCTCCAACTGCGTTCATGTTTCATTGTTTCTTTTTTCTGCTTCAATGATAACAAAGCGGGAACGACCAAGCTTTGCAATACTTTTAATGTCATACTCTGAACCATCGAAAACTATCCGCATGGTTTCGTTTAAGTCCCAAAAATCTCGAAAAGTGAACTTTACAATGTTGTATGCTACGATCTGTTGATCTTCGCCCCGCATTCCTTCGTCGCTTCTTGTCGTGTAGTCAATCTTTGAAAAAACATCTTCAGCTAAAAATGAGGCCGTATCTACCCACCCCCCGGTTGCGTCTGCCACTCTGGAATATTGCCGGATGCTGATAAGTGAATCCATCGCCCCGATGTCAGGGAGAAGTTTTGATAGATTGGCCATTTATAGCATTCGGTTTTTTTGCAAAAGCGCATCCGCTGACCTGAGCCTTGGCTGTGAATTGTTGCTAATCGGTATGTCTTCTCGGTTTTCATACAGGTATGCGATTCTTTGAAGCATTGCGTCCTTTGCCGTTCCAGTTATCAGCGCTGCCGATGTGTAACCCGCTACATAAGTGACCTTAATCGCGTTTGGCGTATTTATGTCGTAGCTGGGTGACTGCCCCCCGTTTTTCAGCGTAATTCTACACGGTTCTGAAATTATATCCGTGTTGTAATTCGCTGCGTTCCAGACCACATAAGACCCACCGCTCAAATAAGAAATGGACGTTATGCTCTGAATTGGGGCAACCGACAACTTTAACCCGCACACCTGCCAGCAGTCGAAATAGTCGTCAATCGTTTGCGTCATTAGCGCACGATTTGAGCCTTGTTCCGCCCACCATCTTGCCGAAATAATCATATCAGCAATTAGCGTGTCCTCAACCGTTACCGATGAAGGTATTTTCAGCCACGCCTTTATGTACGCCGTGGTAAACGGCTCGGTTGTCGGGGCTGTTGCTACCTTGTAAGCCATCGGGTTTGGTGTTTAGTTGATACGGCGGTTTCTCTTGAAAAAGCAGGTGTGACAGTCTCCAAAGGCTCGGCATTACCCGCCATTATAGCGGCCATTGCTTCCTTTTCTGGCAAGTCGTATTCCACGCCCGCCTTAAATGCACCCTTAGAGACTGTCGCCCTGATTTTCATAGTTACGCCGTTTTCAAGTGCTTGATTGCGTTCTGATTCAACAGGTTACCATCCAGCGCCATCCATCCCATGAAACCAGCCGTGCGGCTTGTCCAATAAACTGAATCGTTGCGGTCAATGGTAACACCACCAATGCGACGAATCACATATTTTGAGAAGTCACCAAAATAGATGTACTTCGTAGCGGTAACAGGCGCAGCACCAGAGATTGCCGGAAGGTCGTTATTGATAATAACAGGGTAGCCCAAAAGCATTTCAGGCTCGCCCGCAATTACACGATCTGCAAACAAGTGCGTTGTGTTCGTGGTGAAGTCAAGGCCGCGCAAGTATGCAAGCACGGAACGGTGCATCATCCAGGCAACTTTATTGCCGCTGGAATAGTACTTGTCTACGCTGTAAAGAAATCGTACAAGTTCAGGCCCGGTAATTGCCGTAGCGCTAGCTGTGGTAAGGCCCGCAGAAGTAGACGCGACGGTAAGACCGTAAGATTGACCCGTACCTGTGCCGTTGGTCAGCATGGTATTTGCGCGGCGGCTCAAACGGTTTGCAATTTGCTCCGCAAGTACTGAGCGCACAAGGTTAACGCGTTCGTCACGAATCAGCTCTTTGGCAATTGCAATGATTTTTGAATCAATGGTATAGTCTCCAAAAAGTACTTGTCCAATCGTGATGTCACCAACGGTGGTAGCTGTTCCCTGGCCTGAAATAACGCCAGAAGATCCAGTATCGTCAGCGGTTGGCCACGGCAAAACGCCGCCCATCGTATCGTCGTAAATCCGACAAGCTTCCATCATACCACCGCTCCAAAGGCCCATTGCCTCTAGCTCGTTTGAGAATGATTGAGGCACAAGGAAGCCACCCAAAGAGTTCGTGGTAGTAATCTGCGTAGATGTACCACGGGTTTCCAAAACGCGTTGCTCTTCCGGTGTCATTTGTGCGCCCTGGCCACGAACCAACCAGCGACCATACACAGCCTCGTAAGACATACGGGCTTCGTCGGCAGTTTTCGTGTCTTTGATGTCCTTCAGACGTTTTTCGTCTTGGAAATCGGCTTCAATCATGCGCTTTGCGCGCTCTTCATCTTTTTTTGCATCCAAAATGCGCTCGGCATACGAATCCAAATCTTCGCCCGCTTTGCGGTACGCTTCTTGGTCGGTCGTGTCTGCAAATTTGCCGTCTGCTCCACGTTTTTCGGCTAACGCCTTGTAAGCAGCCCAAGCTTTTTGTTGCTGCTCTTGCAGCTGAATTACTGATGTCATTGCCTTAATATTTAATTAAAGAGTTGCATTCGCCGACGCTCGAATTGCTCCAGTTCGGCAATGTGTTGAATGTTTGATTCTTGATTTTCTTCTGATTTTCCACGATTTTCAGCGGCATTCAGCGCTTTTAAAGCGTCAATATGCGCGTCAATCATTGCCACCATAGCAGACTTTGCAGCCTCGCAGCTTGTCGCAAGGGTTTGGAAAATTGAGGCTTCAGCGTTGTCCGCTTTTCCGTAGTAAGTGTATGTGTCCAGGTAGTTGTTGATTGCGCGAACGGTTCCGTTTCCGCTGACCGTAGCCCATGCCACGCTGTCCATCATCCAGCCAATTTCCCATGTGTCAGCCGGGCCTTTGTCGGTAGCCGTAACCATTGGCGCTTCATCCTCCATATCTTCGCCATCGTCGCGGGTTTCAAAAGCAATATCACGGCTGCGCTTTGCCGCCGATGTGTCAGGATTGGCAGGGAACGTAACGGGGGACGCGTCAAACACTACGGAAATATCCATAATGGTACGAATCTCAACACCGTCCCGCTTTTCCCATTTATCGCCAATACGCCGCCCATTTTCATCGGTTCTAATCCGAAAACCCCAAGAGCTTGCGTCAATGTCGCCACGCTTTAGACTTTCGCGCATATTTTGTCCGTTGGGCGAATCTGGCAGCGAAGCCCGATACCACATACCAACTTCATCTGTGCCGACTGAGGCCGTGCCGGATTTTGTGCGACCTAAAACCAAGTGGCTTTCGTGGTTGTCCAAAATGCGAACGTCGCTCATGTCAGCATTTGACAAAGCATTGCGGTCGATTTTTTCCCGATACCAACCCATATCGTATTCCACGCCCCATTTCAGGGCATAGCCAAATACTTCGCCCATGCCTTCGCCATCTTCAGCGGCGCGGTACTCGACTTGGCCGGGAATAAAGCTGCGCTCGTAGCTTAGTGTTTGATCCGACTTTTTAGGCGGCTGGGCTTGTTTGCGGTGTTCCATCGGTATTCTTTTTACCGCCGCTTCCCGCTTGATTGGGCTTTGGCGTGTTTGTTTCTTGTGCTGTTACGGGCGGTTTTACTTCGCCGTCCGCTTCAATTATGGCCATATTTACAGGGACTAGCGGCTTTTCTAGTCCTGGCAATGTGTTGAGGTTTTCTTTTTCCCTCACCTCATCCCGCGTCATCCATCCGTTAAGAATGGCAGAAGCGTATAGTGCCGAACGCGTTGCCGTGTCGCCCCTTAGTAATCCCTCGAAATTGTGTCTGAAAAAGTACTTTTCGCTTTCCTTTTCGTCGCGTGTCAATAGCTTGATAAGCATTTCCTGTTCCGCTTGCACCGCCCACGGGCGAAGGCAAAGCGTTACAAAAAGCGTGGTCATCATTTCGATATTATTGAACGTCGCCCGATCCATGTTTTGAAGCAAATGGACTGGTACACCAAAAACACGCGCTACTTCATTGACCTGAAAACCCCGACTTTCATTGAGCATGGCTTCCTCCGGGTTTAATCCGATCTTAGCCATTGTCATTCCAGCGTCAAGCACAAGGGTAGAACCCGTTTTCCTTGTCCCGGAAACGGCAGATATTTTATCCTGTACTTGTTCGTGTTGTTGTTTGGTAAGTGTGCCTGGATACGTCACAACTTTGTCTACGCTTGCGTTATTTTTAAAAAACGCGTTACCGTAGCGGTTTGCGCCAACGGCGAAGCCTAGCGTATCCTTGTGCTGAATAGAAATATCCAAACCCTCCAGGGTGTCAATGGAAAAGCCGCGAATGTGTAGCACCTCTTGCGCCATCAACACTTCGCGCCCTGTTTGATGCCCGCGCCGCCAATCCCATACATACGCGCTTTGTCCGTTGTCAAGCTCGACAACGGAAACGCGCCCGTTCATAAGCTCCAAGCGTGTTGGTCTACCTATGCCGTTGCGGTGGATTTTAGCAAATGAATCTTTGAAGCAAGCGCGGGCAAATAAGGCCCGGCGAAAATTGTAGGATGTAATATTTGGGGACGGCTCAGTGCGTACCAGGTAGCGGACGGGGTGACCCTTGGCAGGGTTTGCGCCGTCGCTGGCTGTCATAAACAAATCTAAAGGAAGGCTGGCAAGCGTTTCGCTCACCTTTCTAACGGCATCCCAAACCGCTGGAACTGAAAGTGCTGAATTTTGGGTGACGTATTCGCCGCCCATTGTCCAGTCTGTGGGTTGGCCCCACATATCGGTCGGGCTACAAGTGGCGGGGTTCAAATCCCTTGTTTCAGCCGTCGCGGAATTAGCAGCGTTACCGCCGCCCATCCATCCGGGCAGAATATTTTGAAACCATGTCGCCATTGCCACAAAGTTCCCCTAATACCGCGCCAAATAGACTAGCTTAAAGCTAGTTAATGAACCCCGGCCCGGAATGTGGGCGGGGGCAACGTGCCGTTAGATTCGGCGGCTCTTGCCTTGCAAAACGAAATGTAGTGCGTAAATCTGGTTAAGCCAAAAGGTAGTTCGCTTTCGGTTTTTTCCCAAGCGTCCTTTATTTTGTATCCGCTTGCGCAAAGCTCACGAACGCGGGCGAAGTACCCGGCGTTCGTGATTAGTTCGCCAGCTTTTTCAAAGTCTCTGTCTACCATGTGTTTTGGGTTAGAGTGTTATTTCGGTGACGGGCAAACGCGCCTCAAACTGAGCAATCAAAACCGCAACATTTTCGTGGTTTCCGATTGGGTAGCTTTCAATGTAAACCGGGCTTTCAAGATCGCCTACATTGGCCGTAAGGGTAACTAGGTTGCGCGGATTAAAAGTTTCTTCCTGGTTAAATTCCAGGCTTGTGATAACGATTTGAGTTGCTTGAATTGTCATTTTGAAACGATTTTTAAAATGTGGTTGTAGCGCACCTCATTCACTATCCGCAAATTAAAGTGCTTGGTTATAGCATCTTTGCTCGCTTGCCATTGCGATGCAATAAAATCCGGGTTATCCGTAAAGTGGTCAATCGCCCATTCCCATCCGGGCTTTTGCGCGTAGTTGGTAACGCACACGGCCCCCGCGATTGTCGCTTCGATCCATGCAATGTTACTTTTTGCGTCATTGAACTGGTTTTCCTGTAACGGCTTCCACATAATGTTAATGCCCTGTATCGGTAGCCCAAAAATGTACTGCACCAAGTCAACCCGTGGCAAGCCTTTCGCGTTTTCACGCCGCATAGATGCCGGGTGATAACCCCAGAAAAACCACCGCGCAAAGCGGGCCGCGTTTTCGTTGTAAACCACCTTTGTTTCGTCGTTCTCAATGTCTGCGTGTTGCGATTGGCTACCACGCCAGCATACAAAGCCTTTGTATGGGCTTGGTTCGTCTGGCATGTCTTCATGTAGTACCGCATTCGGTACAACAACCCCGCGCCCGTCCCGCGCGTCCGCAAAATCCATAAGCGGGTCAGTCGAACACCAAACACCATCGCAAATAGAATAGATTTTTCGGAGCGTTTGTGCGTGTTGGTTGTAGTCGGCTTCTGCTGGGTGTCCGGGTGGTAGTCTCCAAAGGTTGTCGTCTATATCAATTATTACCTTTTTGCCGATCACTTTGCACCGCTCCACAAACTCCAGGCTTTGAGATGTAACAGGGCGGTACATTATAATCAGATCGGCTGCGAGGATTTCGTGCAACGGCACGTTTTCGCCAAAAAACTGTACATCAATATCGTCGTGGGCGCGTTGTAGCTCCGTTAGGGGGCGAATGTTGCGCCACCAGCTAACGCCGTCCGCTTTGGGGTTGTCTATGCTTAGTATTCTAATCATGGGTTGTTTTTACGGGTTAGAAAATAAAGGAATGAAGGCTCAGCCCGTTTTCTGAATGAAACTCCTTTAAAAGCGCATAAACTTGGTCAATTTGCGCGTCTGAAAGTGGTGAGCATTCTACAATTTGACGTTTATAGCTAGCCGTTTCAATAGAAAGAGTGTGGTCGTCTGGTACTGAATACCACGGGCCTTGCATTCCAAGTCTTGCATCAGTATAAAGCCCGTCTTCTTTAAAGTTAAGAGGGACAAGCAAGGTCCCATTGCTACACACATACGCACTTCTGCTAAAAAAAGTAGTCTCCCCTATGATTTTGCACACGGAAGGCAGCGGCAAACCTGAATCTTTACCCTTATCGTT
>JAULBV010008005.1:0-10110 GCA_032358295.1 Pterothamnion heteromorphum | reverse complement strand
GCCAGCCGTGCCGAGCTTGTAGCAAATTGTCGAACCATCGCACTTTGCGGATGCCAGGGCAATCATCATTCGTTCAGTAAAAGTCGTCGTCATCTGTCTGTCCCGTGTGAGTGTTGTTGTCTGCGATAGATGCATAGTACACTCATCGTATATACGATGCAAGGGGCAAGAGTATATTTTTTTGGAATTATTTTCTGGGCGGGGAGAAGTGGCTAGATTTGCCTGCCGGGTGGCGACGTGCGTACCATGTGAGCCTGCATCACTGCCGCAATACACCGAGACGCTCACATGGATAAGTTTTTTCCTGCTCTCTTCGTGCTTCTGCTTTTGGCGTTTGCGGCCATTGCTGCGGTGGAGGCTTGTTCGCAGCCTGAACCGATGTTCTATAAGGCAGTGCAAGACGCAGCGGCAGAAGCGGGCGAAGGTGAATACTACATCGATCGTTGGGGCTACGAGCGATTTCGCTGGCTCGACTCTAACAACCCTCAGTAAACGCCAGTCGCTTCAGGCGGTAAATTCGCTCTTCGTGCGGGCATGCCGCTAGATGGATGAAGTACGCTGCATCTTCTCGCGAATTGAAGTCGGCAAACCACCACTGTGTGTTCCATTCAGTTGGTAGCTTGCCGACTGGCTGCGGTTGGCGTCGAAGGTTGTACTCGATCCAAATTTGCTCAGTCAGGAATTGCTTTGGCGCTGGCAATGGTGGCTCGCTCCACATTGCAAGATGCTCACGATCGAACAAGACAACGCCGCTATTGAAACAGTCGTAATCTACAATCGGATCAACGTTCTGCTGCTTGGCAATTGTCGCATAGTTCACGACAAATGCATTGTAGTTTGCTTGATGTGGTCGGTCTGCGTGCATCCATACTTTCCCTGCAGCAAACGCGTCAAAGATGCTCGGCGCTGATGCTCGCACCCATACATCGGAATCGAGATACAACACCCGCTCATAGTTTGCGGCTAGCGTTTGCAATCTAAACTTGTTGGCTAGCGGATACGCCGGATGTTGGTCGTCCGTGATTGCGTGGAAGTCCGCCCCGATACGCTCCGCATACGCTGCCATCTGCGGACCTGTAATAGCATGCACATCAAGTGCCCGCTGCCCGACAGCAAGCGTAATGATCGCATTGGGCCGCGTTGCTGGTAGCGGCTGCTCTGGCTTTAATCGTGCGAGGTATGGCAAGCTGACTTTACGAGGTGGCTGGTGCTTACACGACTTGCAACGCACTACGCCCTTTTCGTCAAATGTAATCGACCCACATTCGGTGCAAGACAGCTCGACCCTTGGCCACATGCCAGCAGGACAAGCCGCGTAGGGTATTTCGATGCCTATGCTGATTACTGCATCGCGATCAGGATGCTGTGATTTGTAAAGGGTGCAAATGTCATCGACCGCATAGGGGCACCTTGCACACGTCTTACCTCGCGTTTCAATCCACGCTATCGGCTTCGGTTCGCACACATGCTTTTCGCGGACTCCCGAGTAGCCGCACTTATCGCAGTGGTAATCGATAAGCTTCTTGGCCTTTGGCGGTTCTGGCTTCGGTCGCTCCTCACGTGGCTTGCGCGTACTGATTTGCACGGGGTCGGTATTAAACTTAGCTCTTGAACCGCAACCCATGATTAGCCCGCCGAAATGGTGTAGTCGATGTCACACATCGTGAGAACTACCGGAAGATCACACACGCTAGCGCCATCTGTGCCAATTGCAGCAAATGTACCGCTCGCGCTAAACAGGTAGAGAGTCCATCCGTTTACGCAATCGTGATCGATTCTGATATTGTGCAAGTCAAACTCGATACAAGCACCACTTGGACCAAACGGGACCAAGAACTTTCCACATGGTCCGCAATTGGGGAGCATGTTTTCCATAGTGGGTTCAATTAGCCACCATCGAATGTTTTCGCCGCAGTCATCAACAGCAGTAACGCTCAAATCGAACGAATAATCAACGCCGTCGTATGTCCATTCGACCGTGAGATTGTCAGGCAAGGTGCCTCCGCAGCACGGACAGCCGCACTCGCATCCGTCAATGTTGATTCGCTCGCACTCATACAAATCGACTTCAAGCAGCGTGCTCGCGCCTTCGTTCACTTCCGCAATGGAGATAAACACAGGGATTCCGGTGCATCCTTGATATTCGCAACTGCGACGTAACGACCAAGTAAACTCATTGGTCGCTGGTCGCTCTGGAGGGCTTGGAGGTAGCCAGTCAATCTGAGATCCGTCGATGGTTGCCCATGCTGGATCTAATGATTCTGTCATTATCTCAAATTCGCAAGCTTCGACTAAGACGCCTGCCGTTTGGCTGACCGCTACAGATGCTGCATTGCCCGGATATATCGTTACTCCGAACTCCCAAACCTCGTCTTCAATGCACCAAAGCGGAAACTTCAAAGGGTCCGCGTCTCCAGCAGGTTTGACCCACAAGACTATGTAAAGCAGATAGGGATCGGCATCGATGACGGCTATCTTCTCGAATCGGCCTAGCGTTGCGTTCCATGTCCACAAACCTGGCGTTACTTGCCCATTTAACTCGTCGTAACCTAGTGCCAAGCAACACGGCTCACACTGCATTTCATAGATACAGCAATCGATTGCGAGGTTACACTTCTCGACCGCGATCAGTTCTACAATTCCATCGACCGTGACAGAAATAAGACCGAACGAGTATTCATTGTTGTTGAGCCAGCATTCATTCAT
Source organism: Pterothamnion heteromorphum (assembly GCA_032358295.1). Taxonomy (NCBI): domain Eukaryota; phylum Rhodophyta; class Florideophyceae; order Ceramiales; family Ceramiaceae; genus Pterothamnion; species Pterothamnion heteromorphum. The sequence continues at coordinate 7,404 of JAULBV010008005.1, read as the reverse complement.
CTGTAGCGCGACGTACAGGAACTCTTGCCCGCCGACAGTCAGTTCTACATTATCCCACGCGACAAAACCGCCTATACCATCTGACTGAAAGTCGGGCACTGGGGCAGCATCAACAAACTTCCAAAGCGGGTCGTACCCAATCTCGGCGTCAAATGGCACGTCAACCAATTCTTCGCCCTCGTAGTAACGGACGAATATCTCGATCGACTCGCCATCACATACGATGCGAGTACCGCTTGCCGTGACGATGGTGATCTCGATCGAGCGAGTGCCATCAAAGGCAAAGATTTTGATTTCGCCGCCAATCAACGCACCGCTAGTGATTTGAACGCAACAATTAGGGCACGGTGGCGGGTCGCAACAGTCATCGGCTGCGCACGCTAGTTTTCCATCCAGGTTGCGGCTTATCTTTCCCGTAGCGGGATCACGTTGCAGCGGCACAACTAGCCTCCGCTGCTTCCGGTGTCGCACACACCAATGTCGATTTGATCGTCTGGGTACGCTTCCCAGTTGCAAACGTAGATCGTCTTGCTTTCGATAATGATTGCATCCGTCGCGTTGTCGTAAACTTCCGTAACAACCTTAACCGGTTCAAGCGGCAACGGAACGTGTACAATCGTCGGCAACGGAGCACCCGAGCTGTAATCTTGGCAGATCGTGCCCATCTGCAGATTGAGCCCGCATTGCCCATTGATAGGCGATTCGCACGGGACTGTTTCCGTGATTGTGCCGGTTGGTCTTGGGTCAGGCAGCGGTGGGGCTGGCGGTTCACAGCCGCTTTCGCATGGTGTTATAAGTCGCCAAGCAACATCGTCGGGCGACAACTCATAGGTAGCATCTCCCGTGCAAGTCTGCGGACCAAACGCCGCAGCGGTTACAAACTCAACGCCGTCGAAGTTGATGGCAAACGAATCAACCTCCGGCGCGTAATTGCACATAAACACACGCATCGTTGTGTAGGAATAGTTGATAGTTCCGCACGAGTCACTAGATATGGCGAGAATCACTTGCTGCTCTTCTCCTAGCGTTACACCCACTACATCTTCGGCAGGGTTGCAGCTATTCGGGAACGTCCTAAACGACATCGTGCCGACGCTAATACCGCAATCTTCTGGACCAACAGAAGTCACGATCGTTTTAACTTCTGGCTCACCCATCATTGCCGATTGAGTGGCGATCGCTTGGTATTTCTTCGTATTCGGATCAAAGAACGCCATCACCTCGCACTCACAAAGCGGCTGGCCAAGCGGGTACATGACCTCCACGTCGCCGCACTCTGACGGATCGGGGCCATCAAAGAACTCATCGACCGTTACCGGATCGTCTGCATCCTCGGGGCGAAACGTGAACTTGATCCAACGAGCTTGGCAGTGGTCGCCAATAATGCGACCGATGACGACTCCAGGTCGCTCTAAATCGCTCCCATACACCAAGAACGGTCCCGGTCCCTCAGTAACGCCCCAAGAGTCGGGAATGGGTTGGTATCGCTTGCAAGCCTCATAGGAGCCTGCGACGCCCTGCATCTTGACCAATCCCCACGCATAACCCCAACCATAGCCACCGGGCTCAATCTTAAACTGCGAGTTGAATATAAACTCGCCGCACAAACTGCTAGGCTTCCCAACCGTAATCAGCAGGCGACCGCCAACCGTAGCTGTGCCAGTGACTTCCATGCACGCATAGGGCGGGATCTCGCCACCACTACCGTTTGCGACAAAGACACGATGGGGCGACGGCTCGTCTATTGTAGGCCGTTGTGGCAGATTCTGTTGAAGCTGCGGAATCAGTTGACGACGCTGCTGGAAGTCTTGCCACAGCAGACGCGCTTGCTCCTCCGTCAGTGTTCCAACTGGAAAATCTGCCATTGCCTTTTAACTCGCGATCTTGCTCAGGATGACGCGGATTGGTGTCGCTGCGGTATCTGAATCGAGATACAGATTGGCAAGCGTAGGCACGCGACCGAGACGCGCAGGAGGGTCGCCAGGATTGAGCGTACCAACCGGCACAAACGTGCCCGTTGAGTCGTAGCCGTACTGGATCACCGCAGTTGATGAAAGGTTTTGAACTTCGGCGTAACAAACATCGGTTGCGCTGCCCGCACTGATTGCCGTGTGAGTCGTGCCCACAAGCTGAATGGTGTCGTGGACAACATCGCTTGTAGTTGTGATCTCAAACGTTTTTTGCGGACGCTGGCGAACGATGGAGCCATCGTCGAGATAAAAAAAACTGTCGATATAACGAATTGTGTTTGCCATTAAACTAGCCCAAGCGAGGAATAGGGAAGCGATCCATAAACTTGCGAATGGATAAACAGAGCGTTGTCGGGGTTTGTTTCCTCTTCCCCATTGGATTGCAACAACACTGGTTTTGTTTTCTCTTGCTGGAAAGCGTCGGTTGCACGCTGGATGATCCCATCCTTATTGACCAGCAACCCTTCGTGACGCCATCGCTTGTACCAAGCCTGTGCGGCTGTGGTGTTTGCGTATGGCTCACGAAACTGAAAGCGAGCAGTCACGTCCCATAGTTCTTGAGGAGCGCCAAACTTGAACTGGTTCTTGGCAGAGAAACCGACAAGCCGTGCCGTGCCTGGAGGCCATCCAAGAAACGTGTCGCTGTTAGTTGACCGCCGATAAGAGCGAAGCGCCGCTGTGTTGATCGAGTAGAACTTGCGACGTATCACGCAAATCTGATCGCTCACGTCAACAGACAATCCAGTGACTTGCTCATTGTTCGCCGTCACAATCGCTCGCCCGTTCCAATCACGGTCAACCGCTTCCGATGTCGTCACGTCCGACCATTCCACATCGACAATCGCATCGTTATTTTCGATGCCTTCGTATGAAATATCGACAAGCCAGAACATTGGTCCAATGCGTTGCGGGTTGACTCGCTTTACAAACGCGTTGCGTCCGCTTCGGTGCTGATCGCCAATGGCAGGCAAGCCAAAAGCTATACCCTGTTCTTCGATGTAGTTCGGGTCATGGTCGGCATTAACCAAAACCTGATAACCTTCGGTGAACGAAAATTGACGGTCAAACGGATCGGCTTTTTCCGAGCTAGTCGCCCCGCCATCCTTCGACCACATTTTTGTAACGTCAACTATGCTCATGTTGGTGGGCTCGCAAACATAATGGTGCCCTTGCGCTGAATCGCTTCTTTGGTTTCGCGGGCTTCACTTGCGGCAAGTGCCTGCGTTGCAGAATCTGCCATCGCACGGTCGTACATTTTGCGGCTGATGTTTAGCAGTTCATCAAACATCGCCTCTAACGACATACCACTACCCGGGCCGCGTGTGAGTAGTCGTGATTCGCTGGCCGATAGTGTGCCAAGTTCGGAAAGCTTGCCCGCGACACCCTTTTCGCTTGCTTTCTTTTCAGCATCCTTGGCAATCTCTGCTGCCGTCTTTTTCAGCTTTAGGTCAATCGTGTCCGCAATCGAGTCGCCAACGGACCCGCCAATCTTGACCGTGCGCGCCGCAAGCTTGCTTTCGTACTCTTCCGCCAGTTTGCCAGCAGTTGCACCAATTGAGTTCTGCAGTGCCTTTTCCGTTGCCGTCATGGCTCGTGCGGCGACATTGGGAAGGTCTTCGATTGAGCTTTCAAAGCCATCTAAATAGCTTCGGCCTGCAATGTCACCAAGCTCACCAAGCAAGTCAGTACCGCCACCGCTGGAAATGAAATCCCAGAAGGCTTGGAACGCATCGGCTATCTTGCTGATGTGATTACTGATTACCGAGTAGACAGCAGAAAATGCCGTCTCGATGATGTTGAAAAAGTTGTCACCGAACCAACTGATGTACGCGGGGATCGTGTTGACAAACAGGTGCTCAGTGTCGGCTCTATAAGTTTCGTATTTGAGTTGGATCGTGTCGAACACTAGCCCGACCACTGCACCGAAGTTATTGAAGATCACCTCGGCCATCGTGAGCCCGGCAATCACAGTATTGGTGACGGTGTTGATTGCTTGCGTTGCCCAGTCAGACCACGTTTGCAGCAAGCCGCCTGTTGACTCAAGCGATGGTGCGAGTATCGATGTCAACACCTCGGCAACGCGAGCAATGCCGTCTTGCACAGCGTTTAACACTGGCGACAATGCACTTCCAAGCACTTCGGCTAGATCACCAAGACGAGTAGCCAAACGCTCACCGGCACCCGCTGCCGATTGTGCCCGCTCTTCTTTTTGGGCAAGCCCGCGATTGGTCAACTCAAGAACGGCAGCTAACTTTTCTTCATCCGACTGCATGTTTTTGATTGACGGAATGAGCTTTTCAAAGCTTGCGAAATTGCCCTCAGCCGCAAGACGTGCCTTCTTTAATCCATCTTCAAGTGATATTCCCATCGCTTCCGACAAACCAATAGCAGCCTTTGCCGTGTCATCTAGCTGATCGTTTGCAACACCAAGGTTTGCAGCGTCAGCCATCAATCCCTGTATGACTTCTGCTTCAACATTAAGCCGCTTTTCTAGCGCATCAGATAAAGCATCGTTTGCATCGATAGCAGTTTGCGACGCCTCACCATTTGCCTCCATCGCTTGAGTTAGCTTCGCGACAGATGCCTCTGCGTTATTAAAATCATCGACACCACCAGCGACAAAGCTAAACGCTGCACCGATGCCCTGGATAGCTTTGTCTAATACAAACAGAACACCAGACGCTTTAAGCAGGCTGTCGATGCCGATTGACATACGATTGAGCGACCGCTCGGACGATGCACCCAAGTCCTTGGTAGACTTCTCAAGCCGACTCATTGCAGAGTCAACTTTGTTTAGCGCAGGAGTCGCGGCGTCTTTCGCGCCGATCACATAAGTGATGTCAGCCATGTTTTCGCCTCCTCTCCGCTTGATCGCTTTGTATCTTGTTTCGTTCGCTTCGTAGCCGCCCAGACAGCTCGAAGTAGTAAACGCTCTGGTCCAACAATCCGCCGCTAACGGGTAAAACTCCGTTCGCACACGCGTCCACGGTGTTGATGTCTCCTATCAATTCGCTTCCGATATAAGCCTGCGGGCATTGCTCGACTCGATACCATCCGCTCTCGCATGTCTCGCAACCGATCCCACCGCACTCGGTACACTCGATCTCCGCCGGTTGCTCTGGCGTTACAATGCCAAGGCATCGACCGGAACAAGAGGCACAGAGTTCTCCACAGGAGATAAGGGCTGCGACTCTGATTTTTTTCTTTCATCAGCGGTTAGCCTCCCATCGCCAGCGGCAATGCTAAGGATCTCGGTCAATTCTTCGATTGTGTAAACATCGCCTAACGCCTCTCGGCTAAACGCAATGGGTTGTTGTGTGTCGGGGTCAATCATGTTCTCCCAGCCCGTCAGCACGCTCATCGCTGCGTCAATCGCGGTGTCTAGTTTTTCTTCCAGTGAGCCCGCTTTTTGCAGCGAGCCCATCGCAGACATAAGCTTGCGGGAGCCACTGATTGACAACGTGCGACCGAAGGCGCGAGGCTGTGGCGTCTTGTCTTTGTCGCATTCAAGGACAAAGACGATGCGGCTATTGGGTTCTAAGCTTCGAGGCATCAGGAATCCGCTGTGAAGGTAATGGTCAGCTCTTCATCGGGGTTTGCTGCCCGTGTAGCGAGCCAAGTAATCTGATCAATCAGCATGTCATTGCGGTTGCCCGGCTGATCGTTCTCGATCTGGGCAGCACTTGCCGAAATTGCAATCGATGATGAACCGACACCGTTGATAGTTGCAACAAGTGCGGCTGTATCCATCGTGGTCCATTGCAACTCGCGATTCTGAGTCGCAACTAAAACTGATTCAGGGTCGGCTGTAATGATTGGCACGCGATTGGTGATCAATGCCGACTTGTAACCAGTTCGGTCTGAAGCGTTCGCACACTCCCGCATGATCACTGCATTGCCAGCGTCAATCGTGACGCTTGACGTGCAAATCGAAACGCTATCCCAAGTGAGCCCGCCGTTTGCAAATCGCAACGGCGCAGGCGTTGGATAGGTTGGCGTGATCAAGCTTTGGTCAGACTCATCCTCAAAGTATTTGCCAGTGAACGTAAACGTAATCGTGCCAGGTCCGCCTGTAGGCAACGTGATAACGAACGTTCCCATCGCCCCCGCAAGCCGCCGTCGCTTTCCGTCGAAGTAGTGGCCAATGGTCAGCGTCTTTGGCAATCCCGATCCACCAGGGCCGCGACTCACTGGCTTGAATACCCCCGAGGTTTCAACAAAGCCGCAAGCTGGAAGCAAAACAGATGCCCAAGTCGGAATGTCTGTCCCGTTGTAACTTAGGTCGTGCGTGATAGAGCAAGTGCCCATCATCGGACCTGGAACGCTAGGATCGTAGTTAAATCCTCCTTGACCCTCTCGCCGCTCCATAGGGATGCTAGGAACGATTGAGAAGTCGCGAGCGTTGTAAACGCCTTCGGCACCAGTAAGCGATTCAGCGGTTCCGACAGTCGCTTCGGTTTTAGCAGCGAAGACGGCACGGCGGCGTAGTAGTGATGACATTTGTTAGCCTCTAAGGTTGAATGGGTTGTCTTCGTCTGTTCGGAATGTGGCTGTCATCACAACCTTGACACCAGCAAATGCACCGTTGTCGTCTGTATGCTCTGTGGTTGAGCCAAAAACTGAATTGATTGCCTTTTCGCCCCAAGTCCACCAGCGAGACAGTCCATCGCAGCAGGCTTTGAGGATCTCGGCATGCAGACGCATCTTGTATGTGTCAACCGCCGTCGTGTCGGTGTCGCTTGGCTTTATGAGTCCGCATATCTCGACTTCCATATCCCATGCCGTCGCGGGTGGATTGCCGGGACAACTCAGTTCTGCATTTCGTTCTAGCGATACAAAGTTGACGACTAGCGTGTTGTCTTTTGGTTGCCATGTGCCGACAAGCGTTGAGCGGTGGGTTGTGGCGTAGGTTGCTAGTCGTGTCTTGACTGTCGTTATGATTTGTTCCGCGATTGGCTCAGCCATTTCGTCCGACTCCCTTTGCGATTAGAAAATCAATTTCATGGCGTAGCCGTTGTTCAAACTTTTGTTTCAAGTCGCGTTCGGTAGGCTTATACATTCCACGGCGCAAGAATACTCCCCAAGCGCTTGGCCCCATCAGCTTCTTAATTGGTAGCCTCGATTTGCCGACTCGCTTGAACACATTGCCATGAAGTCTTCCCGCTAATACGCCGGGCTTTGGACCCATAAAGGCATCTTCCACATACCGCCTTGGGCCTCTCTTGCTCAACTGATAACTAACACCCACTTCATCGTGAACAGCATCAAAAAACCGTAGGGATATTCGTGCGTGTTGACGTAGCCTTAGCTCTGCCCCAGTTTTGTATTTCTTGACTTCTAGAAACTTGTTTAAGTCGCCAGCTTTGATCTTGATTTCCTGCCTAATTTCTCTTTCGACGGAAGTGCTGCCTTGCATTGCCACGCGAGCAGAAGC
>JAULBV010007894.1:0-10111 GCA_032358295.1 Pterothamnion heteromorphum | reverse complement strand
TGAGTTAGTTCTTCTCGACTGGACTGTGGATTCACTTCTACCCTCTACAACTGTCAAAATAGAGTAAACCCTAAACTACGTTGACTTATTTGTAAAATATTTAACTTTACAGGACCCTTGACTTCCAAAGCAAATTAAACTATACTTATTTTATAAAACAAAAGGAGGTTAAAAATGGAAGTTAGAAAAAAGTATGGGTACGTCCGCGTCAGCTCTAAATCGCAAGAATTTAACTCGTCCATTGAATCCCAAAAACAACTATTGATTCAAAATGGAATCGAAGAACAAAATATCTTAGTCGAAATTGGATCTGCTGCTAATGAAATTAAAAACCGACCTGTCTTTCAAAAGTTAATGAACCAAAAATTACAGGAAAATGATCTGGTAATGGTTACTAAGATTGATCGATGCAGTCGAAATACTTTGGAGTTTTTAAAACTACAAGATGTTTTTTTCAAAAGAAATATTACTTTCGTTGCTTTGGATTTACCAACTTCAGTCGATTTAGCGACTAATAAACTTATTGCTATAACCTTATCCGGTATTGCCGAATTCGAGAATAACCGACGAAAAGAACGACAGATACAAGGAATACGAGCTGCCCAAGAAGAAGGCAAATATATGGGGAGAAAAAGTGTGATTACTAAAACTTTGATTCAAAAAGTTAAAGATTTGAAAGAGAATTCCAATTTATCTGTGACTGAAATTTCTCGAGTGATAGGAATAAGTCGTCCTACCATTTATAAAGTTTTGAAAAACGAACTTGGATATGTCTCGAATCGATTAGTTAAACCGGAGGAAACAGATGCATCAAAATAACTTAAGTTTGTCTAGTCAGAATTTTGTAGTAGATTTTTTACGTTTCAATTTGCAGTTTATTGATAAATATGAAATTAAAGAAGTAGCTGAGTATATTTCCAAAGAATATTCTTGCAATAGTATTTTTATAGACCAGAAAAAAACTTATTCGCTGATTGAAAAACGTCGATTCAGTTGTAAGGCGAAATTTCTAACTAGCCATACTAAACATTGGATCGGGACTCGTCTAGAATTTGAGGGAGGGCATGCGTCTAAATTTTATCGAATGACTAAAGAGAACCCTCTGAATTGGAAACATATGGATTTGGATAATACAAATTTAGGTCGAATTGATTTGTATTATGATCGAAAACTTAAAGAAAGTGATCGAGTTGAAGATTTTGAAGCATTTCTAAGTGATGCTGCTAACACAATTTCTTCGGCCTCTCGTTCTCTGGTAGTTGACCTTAAGCCCGAAGCCCTAGGAATTGGTCATCGTAAGACTAGTCCAAATTTTTTCCGAGTTTATAAAAAATCCAATGGTAAATTTATTAGGTTTGAATTGGAAATGAAATTAGAAACAGCCAAAAAGTTTCAATTTTTTTTATTCGCAGGTCAATTTGAAAAATTGGAATCTAAACTAATTCAACATTATTACTCATACATAAATACTAAATTTGAGATTCAGCGTAGTTGTTATACGGATTGGGTAGTAGAGAATTTTCGAAACATCCGATTTCTACAAATTCCTAAGAATTCACTTGTCACAACTTATCTAACGAATAGGCTTGTTAATAGATTAACAGATCAAGAATTTATATACAAACTATTTCAGTTATTGAGTTATATTCGACAACTAGACTATTCTTTTAGTTTTCTAGTGGATCAAGAATACCTAATTATATCATTTAAATTAACTGATTTTTTAGAATTTATTGGTGCCAATAAGAATCATTATCAGGTTCAAAAATTGGGGGAGTTTTTAAGATCCTTGCAAACTTTACCTCCAATGCTGAGCGCTATTTCGAATATTTGTTTCCAAAGTATTAATATCTTTCCTTATTTAAAAGTATTTAAAAAAAATCTTGGTATGTCCAATTAGCTATTGCGGAAGAGTTTTATTTTTATAAGTACCCATTCTATTTTTCAGAGGGTTTTTTAAACTATCAGAATAAATATCAATTCCAAGCTCAAATCAACTTCTTACTCGCATTTTCAGTTGTAGAGATTGAGAAAGTATTTGACATTGAAGAATTTTTAGATCAGTTTGATATTTCAAATTCAAATCTTCGAAAAGTTAGACGTTATTTGATGGAAACTTTCGTCTTAGCTGAAGATTTTAAATTTTTATTCGTAATGAAAGATAAAGATTCCTATGTGTTTACCTCAGATCGAAAGCCATATCAAATGCTTCGGCGAGAAACGATTACGATGGATGTCAATAGAGTAATGCATTCTGTCTCAAGTCTTCTTCCATCAAAACCCAACATTACCAGTCACAGCTTTCGAATTGGTTATATTTCTCAATTATGGAAAGATACCAAAGATATTGAGTTTGTGAGACAAACGATGGGACATAGTAGCTTGAACTCAACTTCGAGTTACGTCAATCAAATGGGGGACGAAGAGCGCCAAAATCGGATCTCTAGTATAAAAAGGCTTAGAACTTACTTACTACTTAAAGGAGCTTAACATGAAGTTTTCAAAAAGTATTATTCTCTTTTTATTTGTCTCATCTGTTCTAGGCGTGTTTTCTTATGGGTTAAATAGAACCGATGGAAATGTTTACAAATCGTTTCTATTTACTCTTTGTTTTTTAGCTATTAAAATTGGTTTGATTGCACCTAATGTTCCTTTAAAATTGGATCACGATCAACTAAATCAAGAATTTGTAAGTAGAGTCCAGTTCCTGCTCGTTTACAATCCGTATGTTTCTGTTTTAGATGACTATTATCGTCCTAGTTTATACATGGATAAAATTGAATATGTACCGCAACATTCCGTTTCGTATCATTCTCAACCAGTGATAAAGGACCTTAGAGCTGGTTCACGTTTAACTGAAGCTGCATGGTTATTAATTACAATTTGGATTTGGAACAGCAAAGCCTAGGCTTTCAGCCGGTAAGACAAGTTCTAAGACCACCACATTTGGAATTAGCACAGAATTTACTTTTTGGTAAACCTAAGTGTGATCGATTTTCTTGCTGACGATTGTCGATGTCTGGTTCACAACAATTCGAAAATCAAAATGTTAATACGAACAATTTTAAAAAATCACCAAATTACTCTGAGACAGTGGAATTTATTGACGGATATAAGGCTGAGGCCCGAAATGTTCAATTGGATCACATATTAGTCAAACCTGGTCATCAGTGGGGGATTGACGATACTGACTTAAAAAATACTAAGGATGCAAATAATAATTTATCTCCCGATAAACCAGAACAAATAAGAACTCGACTTACACCTGACAATCGTGAAAAACTCCGTACTGGTATTAAAGAGATGGCTAGTAGCTCTAAGTTAGAATCATATCCAAATTATCCTATATCTGGAGATATGGGCCGAGCATACTTCTATCCAAATACTGGATTATTTATTGGAATTGATAAAACTAATGTGATTCGAAAAGCGTATGTTGCGAGTGAAAATTTAATTAATTATCTACGAACAAATTGTACATAATAAGAACAGTACAAACAACAACAATTCATTAATTATTAATAATTTACCAAATATGATAAACAATAAACAAGAATTTTTTAAACTATTAAAATATTCAAATGAACTAAGAAAAAATAATAAATATTTATTCAAAGAAAATCCTGAAAAATCTAGAAAATTATCAGGATTTTTAATAATAATTGAAGAAAACCTTCATTTAAGACAAAAAGATAAATACATTGAATTAATCGAGATTTTTTTAAATAACAACATTGATGCAGAAGATTTTTCTTTTTGTTTAATTGCAAAATATGATACTATAAATCAAACTTTACGCGAAATGAAACAAGATTTTGAAAAAAGATTCCATGAATTATCAAATTTTTTAATAGAGAATAAAAATAAAAAATACCAAATTGGAATGTCTCTTATGTCAATGTACGACCATTGTGATTATTTTGATCCAAACTATAATTCATCAATCACTGATGAAGAAAAGTTAAGAAATTATGCAAAAATTTTGTTGTCTGAACTAAAACGAGCTTAAATTCTTAAAATTTAAGCTCGTTACAAAATAGTTTTATAACAAGAAACAAATAAATTCCTTTCCAATTAATTATTTTATCTTTCATCTTCACACCTAAAACTTGTCAATGAATTAATGTTGTTTTTTTTTTAATTTAGAATACAATACATCATACTATTATTAAAAGTAAGAAAAAACTTATGGTAAATATTAAAAGTACAATTTCACGTTTTAAAGTAAGTGCTCGTAGTAAAATAAAAAATAAAACAACAAGTATTAAAAATGGTGCCCAAAAATTTAAAGAAAATTTTTCTGAAGCCAAAAATGGACCAAGATCGAAACGAAAATCTTTATTATTAGGTTTTACGACTGTTCTTAGTATTTTTGGAGTAGCACTACTTATTTCAGTATTGCCAGCTGTTGCAGAAGATGCGCCCAGAGATGTTTCAAAAGATATCCCAAAAGATATCCCAAAAAACACACCAGTACCTTGTCAAGTGGGTCCTTCTCCTACACCGCAAACGGCGTTAGTCCCAAGTGAACAAATTATCGCCGGATTGTCTGGTACAGCCGGAACGATATGTGCTTTGGCAGTTAGTTCTGGTGCTTTTCTAATTGGAGGAATATGTGGTCTACTTGTAGTTGTTGGTGCTTTGAAGGCTCAAGGAAAATAAATTGGTAGAACATCGTAAAGAATGGTAAAGATTAAAACTATTCTTTCATCTTTACCATTCTTTACGATGTTCTTATATATTTTAATCCTTTAAATAAAATCTTGGGAGCTACGGCTACTTTTTAATTGTAAAAGTTACCGCTTTTTTAATCCCTTGACCCGCAGCAACCGTGCAGCCCCAAAAAGTCCCATAATTTTTACAATAGTATCTTACGGTTCTACACCCTGTTGTTATAGATCCAGTAACGACGGTCAAATGTTTAGTGCTGGGGCCATTCCCGATCACTAAACCAACAGTAGTTGATATACTAACGATCACGTCTAAGCTCCCCCAGACGTAATCATTACAAGCTGTATTTTTTAAGGCATGACTTGTTTCTACTACAATACCAGCCCCCGGTAGGCTAGTCTTAATAATTCTACCAACCTTCTCTGCTTCTGAAACACCTCCCAAACTTTTGCATTTAACCCACGAATCAAGTCTTCTGTTAGGCTACAACCGCTCTTGGAAATTTTTATTTTAAAAACCCAAAACCATTCTCATGAATCAAGAAAAAATGACTTTTCAATTTCAGAGATTAGAAGTAGATTTTTTAACCTTGAGTATGAAAAACTTAAGCGATAGAAAAAAAATTCAAAAATTCGCCGATTATCTATTTCAAAATTTCGGCTTCAACTCTTTCTTAAGTGATGGCAATACAAGAATAATTACTCAAACATTATATCAGGATCTTGATATCAAGAGTACTGTAATTATTAGGAGCAATTATTGGGATCGAACTGTAATTGAATTTCCTGGAAAAAGTGCGCAAAAAATTTACCAACTTATTAAGTCACACCAGTTTGATTGGAAATTTTTTCATACACCTTCTTTGAGCTTAACGCGTTTTGATCTCTGTTACCACGCCCATAAAACAGAGTCTTTTAACTCCCGAGAATTTGATCATTTTTTAGTGGATTCACGGAATCATATTATGGATTTCACACGGACTAATAACATTAAATTAATAAACAATACCAGGGGGAGAATTTTAGGAATTAATAAGCGTTCAAATCCACGTTACTTACGGGTCTATGAAACACCGAGTATGATTAGGTTCGAATTAGAATTAAAGGGTTTAGCTTTGGCACATCTTCAAGACAATTTCTTAAACTCTCAATTCAATTTTTTTGAATCTCAATTGACTCAATTTTATTTTCAGTACGCCAAAACATTCTTTCCATTGGATAGTCACTTTGTAAGCTGGTTGATCGATTTTTTTCGAAAATATCACCGTGACCAAAAAGATAGTAAGGTTCTCTTTAACACTGAATATTTAATGGGGAAAGAAATTAAAGATTATGAACAGTTTTATAATCTACTTCAGTTTTTAAATTTTACTAAAACTTTAACGAATGAAAATTGTCCTCAACATTTTTTGGAAGGACGAACTTATTATATTCACAACATTGCTATAAAGGATTTTATGCATTTTATGGGTATTTCAATTACAAAGCAAAATATACGAGTAAGAGTCATAGAATATTTACGAAATTTGTATAAGCTTGGTCCCATTATTGAAGAGTTTGAAGATGGAACATTTAGGATATTTGCAACTTTTATTTATTCAGATGTTTACAAGAAATCTAATTGTTGGTTTCTTCGAGTCTACATTATTCAAGATTTATATGAACACGCTTATCCATTTATGTTTTCACAGTCGTTTCGAAGCTATAACAATCTAACAGATTGTTTTTTAAAACTAAAGCTAATACAGGCTATATCCGTTAAAGGTATCAAAAAAACATTTTATTTATCTCAATTCCTTGAACAGATTAAACTTTCAAATCAAAAAATCGTTAAAGTCAAGAAAGATTTGATTGTTTTAATTCAAGATCTTGTTCAAGAAGCAATTATTCAAGACAAAATAACACTTGTCTATCACAACACCCATACACAAGACTTAGATCAGGATCAATTAAATTTTAAACAAATAAATCGAAGAATAAAATACTTAGTATTTTATGAAAAAGTACATAAAAAATAGGAGAATAGCATGCTTCAAACCATGCTATTAGAAAACATGGTATAAAATGCAATATTTATGGGACGAATTTTAACGAAAGCCAGTAATTACAAGTTTTTTCAGTAAATCAGAATGTTTAAAATGATCCGACTTTTTTTTTAAAGTCGGATCATTTTAAACATTCTGATTTACTGAAAAAACTTATTAAAACCAAAATGAACAAACTACAAAAGATTGAAAAATTTAACAAAGAAAATAATAAGCTGACTTCCAAAAAAATAGAATCACAGCTTGACCTTGTGTTAAAAGGTCAAGAAGTTAACCAACAAGAGCTTCGATTAGATTTCATTGGATTAGCAAAGCAGAATAATGAATTGCTAGATTTGAATCGAGAATTAAACCAGCAATTAGAGATAGTTGTGTCAGAATTAAATGTAACCAAAAACGAACGTGAAGAGAAAGCTACACGACGAGAAAAATGGTCTAAGCGAAAACGTTTACCGAAACGTGATCCTATTAATTCTGAAATATACAATCTTCTAATGAAAGAAAGTGAAGGTCCAAGTTATATAGCGACAAGAACACGAATTGCAATTTGTATCCTTACAGTGACCGGAATTCGTATCGGTGAACTTTTACCATTGAAAGTGAGTCAACTGGAAACTTTATTAAAGGAAGGTTGGATCTCCATTGACCGATTAAAGAGAGGCCCTGCCAACCACAAAGCATTTCTAACTGGGGAAGGCAAAAAATTAGTTAAGGCTCGCCAAAGAGATTTTGAGTTTTTGTTTCTGATGAAAAATAAGGACTCCTATGTCTTTACCTCAGATCGAAAGCCAAATCAAATGCTGCGGCGAGAAACAATTACCATGAATGTCAATACATTGACGTATTCTGTATCAAATCTTCTTCCGTCGAAACCAAACATTACAAGTCATAGTTTTCGAATTGGTTATATTTCTCAATTGTGGAAAGATACCAAAGATGTGGAATTTGTGAAACAAACCATTGGGCATTCTAGCTTAAATGCAACTTCCGGTTACGTGACTCAGATGGGAGATGAAGAGCGGCAAAATCGTATCTCTATGGTTAGGAGGTGTTATTAATGTATATTGGTTATTTACACGATAGAATATTACTAGATTACCCAGCTTTAAAAGATACGAGCCACGGTACGAAATTAGTACTAATTACCGATTCAACTGTTCTACTCATTAGGAATCTTCTTTTGAATGGAAAGGGGAAAAGCAAAAAAATAACTGTTGTTATTTTTTTTTAATTATTTTGGGTAATGTAGAACCGGCTGAGGCTAAGGATAATTGGTTTTTACCAGGCGCTGAGGGATTTACACCTTCGATATCCAGCCCAAGTCGGAGTAGTCATGGGTATTCCGGTAGTACATTAGCAACGAGAGCAAGCGGACAAAATCCTAGTGGGGGTGGTAATGGAGGAAATTCAAATGCAGGTTCCGAAGCTGGTAGTTGTTCATCAAATCCAACTTCAAAATCTATACCTAAAGTAATACACTCTGGATTAGGATCCCCACAGAAAACTAAAAAGCAAAAAGCTTTGGAAAAGATAAAACGAGAACTTGAAGAATGGATTCGAGAAGAAGATAAACTCAATGCTCAGCGAAAGTCAAAGATTACTTTGATAATTAAAGATGGTATAAAATTTTTTGCGCCGAATGACCAACTTCGAGATAAATATCACCATGCTCCAGATTTAGACTCACCAATTCCAGGAACATTAGGTGATGCTGAGTTAGCTCGTTTAGCAGATCCAATTTTCTACCGCGAGAGGTTAGACACTTTTCAAAATAGAGAAATTCTGCCTGAAGCCTATATTGAACAATATGGGTGAGATCTTAGACTTCACGTCCTTGACCCAGATACAAAAATAATCAAAGGTACATTAGGTGCAAATCGCGAGGCAAAGGATGGCACACCGAAAATAGAAGGCTACCATTTGTACAATGATAGTACTGGTTTTAATACCTTTTTTGATAAAAATGGAAGACGATATAGAACAGGCTTTGAAACAAACAGAAGTCAAAAAATTGATATTAAAACCAACAGTAATATGATGTAAATATTTAAATTTTTATGAAAAATAATATGAACTTCGATAAAACTCGGTATATTGAGTTATTAAAAAAGGAAGAAATTTTAAAAAACGAAGGAACATCTCTATTCAATGAAAATCGTGAAGAAGACCTTGAATTGTTATCGTATGGTGTCATTTTAGAAAATCAAATTTATTACAATCGTAAAGCTGAATATATTTTTTTAGTAGAGGAATATATAAGAGAGAATACTGGTGAAGATGGGGCTCGCCTATTTGTTTGGGAATTTTTTAAGATCTTTAAGAAAGATAATAAAGCTTTCAAAATTCTTGAAAAAGAAATTATTCAACAGGGCATTCCAAAACTAGCTACTTTTTGGATTGATCCAAAATCGGCAGAATTCTCTGCTCTGGTCAACAAAATAGTGGGTGACTGTGAATTTTTAACATTTGATCCTGAAGACACCTATGGGATGACTCTAGATCAATTCCGCGGTTCCATTCAAAAAATTTATTTCAAAATCCAACATTTTCGAAATGAAGAGTGATAATTTATATCACTCTTCTTAATTATTTTATCTTCCACCTTCACCACTCAAACCCACGGACACCCTGCTCTGACTATGAAGAGCCCTTCTCAGCAATTTTAAGACTCTCTCAGAAGACATTTTAGTCTTAGCACCCCTGGTTACAAACCGTAGATTTGTTTCGAATCTCATTTTGGGAAAGATTCGAATTCATTCATTTCTATTTTACTTTAATTTATTCAATCCATAAATCTTTTTTAGTTTGAAATTTCTTTTCCAAAACAGCTTGACTTTTAGTATGTTGTTCGGTAGTATGTTAATTATAAAACACATAATGTGTCACATGTGACCCGAGTAATTTTAAAGACCATAATTTTTTTAATAAATTAATTCTAAATTTTCTAAAAAAACTTTCAGTTTGAGAAATTAGGGATTTTTTTTTTCACAGTCTAATTTCATCATTTCTCGAGATTATAACCGAGTTTAAGTCTAGGTATTCGTGATAATATTTTCATAAAAAATATGAATTCAGTATATATTTTTAATTTATAGCGTTCATAAATTTTTTTGTAATTTTAAGATATTACATAATATCTTAAAATTACAAAAAAATTTATCGTTACTAGTAACGACCACCTTCAGGACCGTTTTGTACACTATAAGACTTAATAGTATAAGTAATTTGACGACCAATACCTTCTTGACGATCTAAATAGAAACCTGGTTCATTTACTGGACGGTTAACAATAAAAGACATAACACAACTCTCAGTACCATAACTTGCATCAAAAGCATTAATACGGATATAACCAGCTGCACATGATTTACGAGCTTCATTTAATTCAAACATTAC
>JAULBV010007783.1:0-10117 GCA_032358295.1 Pterothamnion heteromorphum | reverse complement strand
CTCCTCCAGCGTAACCACCACGCCTCGGCCCAGTGAACGGCTTCGGTCCCGGGTCAGGTCCAGCACCGGCCAACTGCCCCAAGCAGAAATCACGTGTGTAACATTGTAGCAAATGGAGAGCAGTTGCCCTCGACATTTTCCGAAAACAAATCAAAACTTTGCCATCTGTTTGCACCTGATTTGCCCTCCTATTTGACCCCCTCAGTATGCTCAAGAATGGAATTTCTGAGCTACAGATTCGTCGATTTGTTTTGACAATTCCGGAGCAATTGGGTATCATTTTATCATCGCGTTAAGTTTTCAGAAAATCTTAATAGAAAGATGGGAGGCATTATTGCTGGTACCTTAAACCTGTCACAACATGTCACACCTGTCACGTCACATCCCCTTTCATGTCCTCAGATTATCTTGACACGTGTTATAACTCCCAGCACACAGCACAATTCGTTACATGTTACATGCAACCCACACCCACGGCATCTTGGCTGACATCCGCTTGCTCACCACGTCCAATAACAGCTTCGGGTACAGCCTACAAGGCGCCGACGGCCACCTCATGTGGAACTACCACATGCGCCGACGCGCCGATCCGCCAACCAGGCGAAGAGCCGTTGATCAGGCTCAAGTCGACAGTGGCCAGAGCGGTCAAGTTTCCACCCGGAGCTTGCCGTCAAGAGTGCTATGTCGGGAGCACAACCTGAGCATTAGGCGAAGCGGTGGTACGCCTTTGGTCAGCGCGCCAGAGGGCAGTCAGCGCGCCTGAGGGCAAAGGAGCTCCCGTATATACCGTACACCGCATTGTAGCCATCAGCCGGTACAACATGCCGATGATCAGCCATACCTGACGTGGCGCCCTGCAGGGCGCCGCGGGTTGGTATCGATCGCCAGAATACATAATCGTGTCGGCCACAGCAGTCCCTGGTGCGGCAGTCCATGCTGGTACCTCAAGGTAGTAGTACGCTGAGGCACAATGGCCGGGCCCGCCGATGAGTTCAACTCCGAAATCGCGCGCAGACGCACGCGGCACGCGCGGCCGCGGCCGCAACTCCATCCGGTCTTGAATGAGATATTTGGTCGATCCAGTACCCACCACATTAGCCAAAGAAAAATGAGCAGCCTGACTAAGGCGCTGCCTCGGACCCAACGCCGTTGCAGTTCTTATGCATTACCCCCGCGGGAATCCGTACGTCAGTTGATTCTCCGCCAGTCTGTATCAGCCAAAGGGTCGGTCCTTGATTCAGCAACCTAGCGAAGGCCATGTACTGTGGCGTTTCGGAGGTCGATGACCGAACCTGCGTCCCCGGGCGAGGGACGCCAGCGCGTTCTTGAGACCACCACTTAATCTTCGACTCCGGTTGATGCTGATTTCATAACAGAGCTCACCTGAGGTCCTCCAGTGTTCTGTTAATCCCATCCAACGAGCTTGCAGATCCATCAAGCAGCCTGTCTTCTCTTGTTTTGACATCGATGAAGTATGTTCGCCTTCTCCCGCGTCCGCTCCTTCTTTTTCCGTCCATGCGGGCTTCATCATTTCGCAAAGAGGTGGGAACGGTATGCTCAACAACTCCTACAAGCCTTCTAATGATGGAAATGTCCTCCATTGTACTACTGGAAAACGCTTGACGTAAACTTGCGTTCGTAAAAACTTGCCCCTGCTCTCCTTTCCTGAGCCTAGAAGCCCACTCCAGGACTGCCACGTGGTACTTCGTCTTCCATTCGAAATTGTCAAGAGAGAATGCTGAACCGGGCCTATCAACTGATGTGAGATCAATCTGAAATACGCGCATCAGACGACCATAATAGACAGTCGCCGTTTCATTGCTCACATCCATTTCAGTGGCGACGAAGCAGGACCACCTCTTCGAACCATTACCGATATCCCGCTGATTGAACGTAGCAGATGATGAACTTGCTGTCTGCGTGCTCTTTGCAACTACAAAGCGAACACGAGCCCACTCTGTACACTCGTTCCATGTCCTTGCAATTGCTCTTGCTTCTCTTAGACCCATTCCGAGGAATTTGCGCTGGAGGTATCTTGCGAAGAGACCTCTTAGCTTGTCCGAGTTCATTGCTTGGCTCATTTCAATCGACTCCAACGTGTACCGTTTCGTCGGAGAGAGAGGTACATGTCCACCTTCCTTCTCAGTGTCTTTGTACCAGTCCTTTTTTTCAGCGAACGGATTCTGCCTAACCATGTTCAGTGACTGAGAAACAAGAGCGCTCTTGGTCATGGTTTCCGCTGCCTTTGTCCTCGCGTTGAGCCTCCCAGCACTCCAACCAACAAATCTCTCCATGACATACTGAGATGAGCAGACGGGCGGGCCACACTCCATAATACTCTCTCTGAGATGAAGTAACATGTGGAACTGCGTCTTGCACATTGTAACGCGCTGTTCATCGAAACGGTAGTAGCGCCGCTCGTAGTGTTCAAGGAATCCCACCGCTAGGTCTTTTACCAAATCAACGTCGTTCATGCTTAGGACTTGCCGACTGCAAACATCCAAGAGTTCTGACAACATTCCCAATCCGTCTAGATAAATTCGTGGAAGATATCCATGAAAGAGGACCAACGCGAACGAGATGGTGAACGTTTTGAGCTCAACAGCCTTCCACGTGCTGAAAGAACTCAGACACTGTGGCTTCCGCTCCACAAGCTGGCCAGATATAGTTGCCCCCCAGTTCAGCATCTCCGCGTCGAGTGTCGCCACCATTTCCTCCTCAATAGCATACGGTTCTTCTGGAGATGAACGAAGTAGGATCGTGAGCAAGTCTTTCTGGATATTGCTGAACAAATGCATGGTGTCGTGCGGAAAGGAACGGTATGGAACGATGTTGGGTATGGAACAAATCACTGATGAATGCGCTATTCCAATCTGAAGGCGAATATGAGCCTTTGCTGCTCTCGTACCGCACATATTCAAGCGCTCAATAGCACTTGAGATGTTCTCAGTGGTTCTGGTCTCCAGTTGACGTGGGTTGTAGAGGAAGACTGATCCACCATTGACAGCTGCTCGATGTACCCTCGACGGGAAATAATATCCACGACTTGGAGCGCAATACAACCCGTGAAAGGAGCAAGACCTGCAAGGGCACCTACCTTTGTGGCCGGAAAGTCCAGCGAGCTTTGACACTGCAGGGGTGTCCCCTTGAGCCCACAGAAGGTGTACTCGCACTTTCCGTTCAACTCCATCGTAAAACCGTAGGGATACACCTTCTGCCGCCCGCTTCATTTCGGCGGCGAATGGCACCGAAAAATATTGAAGGTCAATGGGAGAGTCTGGGCCTGGAATGAACATGACGGGAAGTAGATTTTTCACAAGGTAGCGCTGACGAGGAGCCAAGTTCATGAGCAAGATGATGAATGACCATACTTCATGCCTCTTGTTCTTGAAGGGCCTGAACCCGTCTGCAGAGAGAACAACGAACATGTCCCTCTTTAGCCCATCCAACCCATACTTCACTTGAAGTCTTTTGAATTCTTCTCCGTCGAAAAAATCTCGGTAGAACCCCTCCCCTTGTTGAAGAAACGCTCTATACGAAAACAACTGCTCGCATATCGTTCGGCTTCGAACCATGGAAGCTATACGAGGTATAATGGGTATGTACGTCACCTCTTCATACCTAGGTGAGTGGATGGAAGGACGTGGAGAGTTGCATACAGTGCAGTTCATTAGAGAATCATATCCCTCGTCATGCAAAGAGAAGCGCATATGCCCTGGGCACATAGGAGAGGTAATGAGGTAACATCGAAGCCTTGCGTCTCTCAATATGTTCTCCAGGATCGTCTTCCAAGACTTGCATGGAGCATCCAGCATCGGAAGAATGTCATCCATTGCGGAATAGGTCAGGCCATGATCAAAGAATAAGTTAACCCATCCGTAGTTCTGAGATATCCAGAGCCCAATATCGCTTCCAGTTACGAAACCTGAGCCACCTTGGCCGCCTTGTTCATCGCCTTGGTCATCGCCTGGGTCGTCACCTGGGTCGTCACCTGGGTCGTCGCATGGGTCGTCGCATGGGTCGTCGCCTTGGTCGTCGCCTTGGTCGTTGCCTTGTTCGTCGCCTGAACGAACTGCATTGTTGTTGTTGGATGATGGACACATGCCACCCAGATGTGTATCCACTTCGCAGTGCATGGGAGACCTGCCTTCGAAACCCACAGCACGCTCCACTTCATCCGTTTCCGGTACGCCAGCTGTAGAATAGCACCGATTTGATAAGATCCCTTCCTCTGGTGGTTGGACAGTATTGCCCGTCGGTGTTGAGCTTCGAGGAACGGAACGGTCTTGGGCAGTATCCCCTCCATCCACGTCTGTATCATGTTCTTCGAGAGAGTCATCGGTGGTGAACCCATACTTACCGGTAAATCCAACGGGTATTCTGGGTCCCCTAGAGAAATGACCGCGCCCGAGTGATGATCTACGGTCGTTGGCCTTCCGGCGGTGGTTCTTCATGGTAGACAAACTCACCGGCAGTCCTGGTGCGCAGCGACATTCGTACCATGGAGGACATACATACTTATTCATTGACTCTTGGCTTGGATACGACGAGTCCGAAGAATGAAGTAGCACAACTTTTCCAGGCCTGGGGATGCCTGCGGGGGAACGGAAGTAGGATTCACTGCAGACTTCGTTGGACGAGGTGTTAGGCGACGGTCAACTGGTATTGACCGGGGAGCGCGATAAAGGAAGTCCACGAGGCGGGAACCACACGTAAGTTTCGCTTCGGTTGTATGCCGGTTTCGCTTCAGCCTAGACGTACCTTTGGAGGTCGTTCGAGTCCCAGATTTACGCGAAAGGTTTTCGCGCCATAAGACCAAGTCTTAACCGATGCAAGACCGCAGGTGCTCACTTGAACAGTTTCGAACAGGTTATGTGCATCAGCTCACTTCGAAACGCTTCGTCCAGAATCCGTGAGCTTCCCTCCATCCAAAACTATCTCATCCAACGTCCACCACCACCACCACCACCAACCTCCAACTGCCAACTGCCCACTGCCAACCGCCCGCTGCCAACCGCCCGTTGCCCACCGCCGACCGTCCGCCATCCTCCATCCGTCATCCGTCATCCGTAATCCTCCATCCGTCATCTTCCATCCGTCATCTGGCATCCGTCATCCGCCATCCGTCATCCTGCCATCCGTACCTCAATCCCTCATCCACAGTCACACCTCTTCGACTGTGCGACTGCCTCACTGTACCTGTATCTCACATCTACGCTCTACTTCTCCGTATCCCTTTGCTCCTTCAATGACATCGGTCACTCGGGCACTTGATGAAATGAGATGTTTGCTAAAATCGCACGGGGAGTCCCTGAGAAAAGTCGAGGTGGCAGTGGATAGAATCTCATCGGATGTTGGAAAACTCCAGCCAAAGTCCTACCTTCCTCCTATCCGCAAACCCATTCAGGGAGTCCATTTTGCCCGCGAATTCCATGTTACAGCCTCCCTGCGACAGGCGATTGAAGAGAAGAACAGAAGTCAAGATATTGGGAAGCGCTACCTCCAGTTCGAGGCTGACGTTGCGGATGATACCATCAACACCGATGCAATGGCCGTTCTGGACGGGTTGTGTAACTTACATATTCCGTCCTTGTATGGTGAAATGTCATGGCCGCAAGAATGCGCGAAAGACAAAAGAAGTTGTGAGCGAGTGATTCGTGAAGCGGCGTCCACCCCAGAGCTTGCTGTATTCGCTCAGGCGTCGGCATGGTGGTCTCTGAGAGAGTTGGCCAAGTTGAAAATGCGCTCGAAGATGCGCACAGCTCGTAAGAACAAGAACAGTACCCAGAACTCACATCACCCCTTGGAAAATGCATCCCACGCAGATATGGTTGGTGATGACGAAATCCCTTGTACCGTGACGGACCCTTCCCCTTCTCGAAACAACACATCACTTCCACGCGATGGATCGGGAAGACCCATTCCACCTTCAATTCAGGCCCATGAAGCAGTTGAACCAGAACACGCGGCGCCGTTCTGTGTCCCAGATGTTCCAGGTGTCAACACCAGTCTTAGTACTATACCTCCCTTGGTACAAGCGGGGTCGGTTCCCGGCATAGGGCACCTGCATACGCCTGCACGTGGGGAGCAAGAAAGAGTACTGGTTAGTCAAGAACCAGATCGTTACCGACAGATCGTGGTACTGGCGTCGCAATCTGAGAGAACACGCTCCGAACCCATCGGCGGTTTAAATGCACAAAACCGAAGCCAGGATCCAATAAGAGACTTCAGCAAAGCCGCAGCCATGCAAGCCGTTCTCGGGCAAGATATCCCCAACTTCACTCGGCCGCAAACGCAATCGACTCAAGATGAACAAGTCTTACGAAACGAGAATGGGCCAAATTCGTCACACAATGCCCGATCACAAGGAAATAGCGGTCAGAATATGGGGGTTGACAACGAACAGCAGGAATCTGGAATGACGTCAACTGCACCTACCGTACGCAGAACAAGTGAATGTCACCAGGCAGGAGATCGGGTCCCTTCTCGCCGTCAAAATGAGAGAGGTTTCAACTCTTCGAGTTGCCCCGCCCCAACTGGTCGCAGAGGTGGGAAGCGACTTGTCGGACCAAGTGTGAGGAGTACCATCAGGAAGCGGAAGGAATAGGCTGGTATCATTCCATTCATCTCTAACCCTGCTCGGTGCAAGGAGAATTGCGCATAGCTCACATCTCACATGAGCGAAGTGAGCGAAGACAAACGAACGCAACTTGAGAGTACCAATGCATATGACACAGAATGGACAATCCACACACAGAGTAGTCAACTGCGGTAACGTTGACGGCATCCGGTATCTTTCAATGCAATATCAATGCATGCGATCTGAGATGTCTTGTACTATCCATGGGGTTGTTTCAACGTTCAGTAAAAAGCATCAGAAGTTCGGCCGGTAAGCGGGTGGTGCGCGCGGACGGAGTGGGGGCCGGAGCGGTGGCCGGAGCGGTGGGTTCAATGGGCACAGACATGGGCGTGGTGGCTGCAGTGCGGTGGGCGTAGTAATGGTACGCTCTGGTAGGCTCGGACGTGGGCGCGGTGGAAGTTCTCTTGAGTGCTATACCAGCGGGGGAGCGGGGCGCGGTGGTCGTAGTGGTCACAGTGCCGTGGGTGTATTCATGGTCGCTGTGGGAGTCGTGGGTGCGGTGGACGATATGAGTGCGGTCTTGGGGTGGGCGCGTTGTCAGTGCTTGCGCCACTGCATGGGTTAGATGATTGCGCCAAACTTGTTCCGTTGTTCCGTTTGTGGTTCATGTGATGGCGTAGCTGGTCGACGAGAGGTTGTGGGAGGCCAGGTACGTACCTCATCGCGCGCTCTTGGAGGTCGAAGTTGGCAGGTAGGCAATGCGTTGGAGCAGTGGCAGCAGCAGAGAGATGGTGGTTCCTTGGGAAAGGCGCGCGGCGTCCCTTATCTTACCAGTGCGCGGCACGTTACAGTTCGCGTGAAAATTTAACCAAAAAGTAATAAGATGCGCGGCACATTACCAATGCATTCAATGCAAGCGAGGTTCGGCTCTTTCGCACCCCGCACCCCGGGCAGATGTTCATGTACATTTGTAGATTTTGAAGGTTCAATCGGCGATCCGGCATGAGCGGAATCTAAAAGCATTTCGACACTTTCACCGTTTATTTAGACGATATTCGTCATGAAAGTTCATACTGGACAACTCATACCAACGCCTCCAACTGCCCAGCGTTGCCCACTGGGTGCTGATTGGTGCACTGGACCCTGCCAGCGTCCAGTGCACCAATCAGCGTCAGATACTGTTGGTTTAATGATGTATGATTGGTCTCCGATGGTACGCGCACTGGAACAGAACGTCCTGAAATCATCCAATAATTTTCACGTTCCAGAATTTCCAGACGAATGCTTTGAAACCCAGCAGGGATCTGAACTTAAGAATCTGGTTCTGAATGGATAGAAATCTCTCTAGAGAGACATCTACCCATGTTCTACCCAGTCTCTCAATATTAACCCCGTTTCACTCTCAGTTACTCGGAGTGTGAACAAACTTCTGGAGTTTGACGGTTTCGACTTTTCGTCATCGATGGTTCCAATGGGTGAACAAAGACTCCTGTCTGTGCCTGAGGAATGCGTTCCTGCCGGAACTGCTCTGGTAACAGTTCATGAACTTCCTGCCGTGCAAGGATATGAAGAATCGAACATCCATGTTCGCTCGTCTCAAGAAACTCTACTTGCAGTAAAGACTTCGCAAGACACTCCACATTCTGTTGGAATGTCTGGTGCTATGCGGAAGAGAAAGTATCGAAGAAGTGCAACCAACCGAGCAAGCGAGAAAAAAAAGAGAATGGAAAGGGAAACATTGCGTCGGGAAACCGAGACCCCGTCTGAAAGAGACGAAAGACGGAGAAAAGTGCGGGAAAGGGTTCAAAAGTGGCGTAGGCGTTCCAAAGAAAGCAGTTGTACTTCTAATACTGCGATACAAGTTGGTCCTGAAACAGCTGCATCTGTAGATGAAATGAGCCATGTTCATGATGCTGTTCAAGTTACCATGAGGACATCCGTTCATTTGTCTACGAAAAGAATAGTTTACCATGCGGAAGGGCGTCCATGTAATAGTACGGAAGCCAGGAACAATACATTCAAGATTGGGATTGGAGAGAACGGGAAACGAGTACTGCTGCCCCTAAACATGAGGAAAGCTCTCTAGTAAACGCTCTCATTGCTTCAAGTTCGGTCGTACGGTCATTGGCGGTACATTTGGGAGCGGCAGGTTTAGAGCATGGTCATCGGATCGTTGACAATGGCGTTTAGGTCTGGGAGGTTGGGAACGGTCTCGTGGATGCCGGCAGCGAGTGCGACTCTTGTTGAGAGGTCCAAGTCGCTTGACATGTACTCGAAAAGCACGATCAGAATCATCATAAAACTAGTTCTGCCAAGCCTGTCATGCATGCTGTTGGCGACGAAGGGAAATGTCTAGGCCCACTTCTTACGGGGGACGGGCCAATTGCACGTAGCCATGTCGAGGAACACCTCGTACATATCCTTGCTGATCTAGTCCAGAAACCAATGGCAGCAGTACAACAGGTTGGTGAACACGAGCGAACTATCCAGCACAACGAAGCGCTCCTCGTCGGCCATTCCCTGGTCCTCGGCGGCGGTCACGAAAGCGCACTCGCAATACAGAACGGCAGAAGCAGTGCGGATATTAGGCTCAGCCGGGATTGACGTGGCTTGGGCGTTCCAGACGGCTGACATGATACGTAAAGTGATGCCGACACTCGAGGCAGGGCCAAAGCTCGGCTGCAACGCGCGACTCGGCCATCATGCCGCGGACTTCGATACGGGGAAGCGTTCGCGCGCGCGGCGGTACTCCAGACCGCGTTGGGAAGAACATCCTCCTGGGAGGCGTCGGCGTCTGCCGCGAACGGCGGCGTGGTGGCTCTGGCCCGCGAGGCGATGACGTGCTGGATGTTATCGGGGGGCACGCGGGCTCGACGGGTGGTACATTGCGGACACGCATGCGGTGCAGGCGCGGAGAGGCGGGGCGTGCGCAGCGTGTTGCGCGGGCGCGAACTGCAAGGGCGCGAGCGCGCGCGATGCGGTGGTACCGGTGCTATTAGATACAGATAGGCTTACACACATCGCTGCGGCAGGGCGCGCTCAACCAGGTGCGAAGCGATGCGCGGGTCCAGGAGCGCGTGAACGACAATGACTGTTAGCGTGGACGCGACGGCGAAGAAGTGCACGGCCGACCCGGCTATGCCCAGGGAGCATGGATGTGGCGAGCCGCCGCAGGCCAAGACGAGTGGTAGTCTGGGGCGAGACGATTGCGAGAGTGACGATAATGGCGATGGCGATTGCGAAGGCGACGGGACGCCCACGGAGAGGGTGGGCTTGTACTTTTCGTAGCCGGCGGCATGTCGGAGCGGGTCGGCGAAGGGCGCGCGGCGGCAGCGCTGGTATAATACAGGTACATGTACGACTGTGTAAGCCGCGGTGCCGCTCACTTGCCGACCAGGGCACGTTTTGACTTTGGCAGGGTCCAAAGCCCTTACGTGCGCAGTTTGGATGGGTTAGGGGTTTATCATAACTGGGGATATGGGGTAATATATTGGACATTGGGGGGTACATCTCTGGTTTTAATGGGTTTTGGGGTTT
>JAULBV010007782.1:0-36542 GCA_032358295.1 Pterothamnion heteromorphum | reverse complement strand
GACCCCGACCCCGAC
Source organism: Pterothamnion heteromorphum (assembly GCA_032358295.1). Lineage (NCBI taxonomy): Eukaryota > Rhodophyta > Florideophyceae > Ceramiales > Ceramiaceae > Pterothamnion > Pterothamnion heteromorphum. The sequence continues at coordinate 36,527 of JAULBV010007782.1, read as the reverse complement.
CCCGACCACGACCACGACCCCGACCACGACCACGACATCGACCTAGACCTCGACCCCGACCCCGACCCCGACCCCGACCCCGACCCCGACCCCGACCACGACCTCGACCTCGACCCCGACCCCGACCCCGACCACGACCACGACCCCGACCACGCATTAAGCATTCCAACGTAATTTTGAGCTGCATTCATTGTTAGGTGAGTTAGATTAGTTAATCCCGCTCTGAGGGGACGTAAATCGGATTCCATACCGATACGCAGGGACGTGATATATACCGTCCTCCTGCACGTTATCCGTTGAGTCTATGGATATTTCTCCAGTCCGTCCCCTCGGAGCGAGCCTCATGTTTCCATGAGTTCGCTTTCCGTCCCGCCGTTCTTCTATGAGGCATGACAAGTACATTGTCTCTACGTTCATAGGACGATACGGGATAGAAGATTTAGGTACTACCGAACGTGCAACCGTCCCAATCCGTACGCTTCTTTTAAGGCTCTGAGAATAAGAATCTTTGTAGATGACCCTTGCTTGTTGCTAAACACCGAATTTGCTTGTTGATCGTTCACTTCGCCTTGTAACCACGCAATTGCAAGCTCAATTTCTTCTTGACTTACAGGAGCTGTCGTTGGCTGTTGAGGACGGAAGGCTTTAGCGATTTGTAATAGAGTAGGCATATTCTTTGTAATGAGATTATTAGTTAGATTTGTACTGAACGTAACCTTCTTCGGTTTCTGATCTAGCTATCGCTCCTTTAGCGGCTAACCTTCGAGCTTCACGCGCCCCATAGGAGGGTTTATACCCGAACCTCTCTGCTAGACGTTCTAGGTTTGTACCGCTTGTCCATTTGGTAGGGTTTTGCTTCTTTACCCTTTCCAGTTCGTTCACGGCTGCTACGGCGAAAGGTACGCGGTTGTCCATACTAGAATGGCAAGGATTATATTGGTAACTCTGCTTTCTCCACATGTACCACGTCGTCCCACACTACCGTTTCGTCCTCTCTAAGAATCTGCATGAGTGGTTTAGCCTGTTCTAGTAACAAAACCTCACCAGCGAGCAATTCTGACGGTTTACGGGCAATCTGTAAGTCGTAGGAAGTCTCCATACCCGCCCCAGACTTCACAAGAATCATGTCGGAATCAGGCACGCTCTCAAACCCGTACTCACTCGAAACCGCGTAGTTAATAAATTTCTCCATGACTTGAGGGCCGAATTCTGCAATCTGCAACTTATTCCCAAGACTTCGGTTGAATATGTAGCAGATGAATCTCATCACTACTTTCTCATCGTTCGCTTGTTTTACCGAGCTTTCCGAGAGGTACGTGCGAACCGAACCTTTCACCCACCCAGTCTTTGGCGCGACCTTCCAAAGCTGGATAGGCTCTGTCACGACTCTAATGCGGTTCTCCCCGTCTGAGGGCTTGAAGTAAACGCTTGAATCAAGACTCGCCTTCATCGCTGCGTAGTTTGCCATATGGCTAAAATGCCTAAAGGTGGTAAATCCCACCTAACCGAGAGGGCCGAAGCCCCTACGGTCAGGCGATATAAGCTGCCCGATCTTCCTCCATAAGTGCTGTCGTGATCTTGATCGCCTCCTCTGCATACAGTTTTAGGTCTGCTTCGCTTCGTTTGCCTTCTAAGTACAGGTTGTAGACGTGTCGTAGTGCTGTCTGTTCGTGCATGAGTTTAGCTTTGGTAAGGTTCTCGTACGCCTTCCCTGCAAGGATAGCTATCTGGTTTCTTACGCTCTCGTAATAGCGAACGTGGTTGAAGACGTAAGGCTTGCCGTTGAAGAGTGCGTGAACCTCTGAGTGTCTTGCTTCTCGGCTGTCCCACATAAGTTTGTCTGCGAGTAAGTCTTGATCGTAGATGTGTGACATATTAGAAGCGGCAAGATGAGCAGTATTGAAAGCCCCAGCCTGTTTCTTCTCCGCACTTGATGCATGTCGTATTTACCTCTCTGCACTTGATCTGATTATCCTTCTCATCGAAGTAAAACTCTTTGTCACCTCTCACGTCAGCCTCTCCGATCTCGATTATAGTCTCGTCTGTTAGCTCCTTCATGGCTTCTGCTGCTGGTAAAATGAATGTGGGCATAGGATGGCAAAATAGCCGTTAGTTAGAAGCGGTGGCAGGAGTAGACCAGTCGTGACCAGTCTGTCTTGCCTCCGCGTGCCGTTCCTTCCATGCCTACAATAGTAGCAAGCGCTTGCTAATAATACAAGCAACAGGACTTTCAATGTTTACGGCACATTCTAAACCTTATCCACAAGGGCCTTCCTCGCGTTCTCCCACTTCTTGTGCCCACCTTTACGTCCACTAATTGACAGTTGCCCTGGAATTGAGGCTGTTTTCTTTCCTCCTCTTCGGCCCATCTCCTTCATGAACGCTCGGCGCTCTTCATCTGTTAGGTTTTTTAGATCCATAGTTTTTCGATAGTTTATTGTTTGAAGTAAGAATAGCATTGCTATACACTATACAGCATGAAAAAAATTGATTGTCGGTGCGGTAGGAAGATGAATTACAACTCTAAGCTGTGCATGATTTGCTTTTGGGGCAGAGACATGACCGATGCGTTCCGTGAAATGGGTTTAAAAAGAAGATCTGAAAATAATCCTAACTGGAAAGGCAATGACGTTGGTTACACAGCTCTTCATGCATGGATAAAGAGAAGATTTAAGAAAAGCGAACTATGCAATAAATGCAGGGGGAACATACCAATGGATTTAGCTAATATATCTGGTAAGTATTTGAGAGACGTAAATGATTGGGAGTGGCTTTGCCGTAGGTGTCACATGATGTCTGACGGAAGAATGAAAAACATGAATAAGCTTGGAGATAAGGTGTGTGAGCAAACTAGACAGAAGATGAGGGATGGTTGGAAGATAAGAATGGAGCGCTTGGCTAAACTCAAGTCCTAAACCAACACTTGCAACAGAATCTTTCCGTTTTATTTCCTTTCCGATCCTCTCTCCACACCATTTGTTTCTTCTCAAAGGTATTCTTGCAGGTGTCACACGTCCATTCTACGGGCACAGGAGGGGCTGTAGCGGGTTTTTTCGTCATACACGGGCCTTGTACCAATCAATCAACTCTTTAAGCTCTGCGGGGGAGTGTTTTACGATGTGGTATTTCATCTTTAAGAGTTGATCCACAAACTCCGGCCCGCATTCCTTTTGAAGTCTCACGGTGAACTCAGCCAGGTTTCCGTATCGCATAACGTTACAGGCGTAGCATTGAACTCTACAGTTATCCTGACTCCACCTCACCGACCGATGAGACCTAGAGACGAAATGACCATTTTGCAGTTCCTTCCAGGGTTTCCTAACTCCGCAGGTGTAGCACTCAGCGTATCCCCCAGAATCCGCAGCCTTGGAACGTATGTAGATTGAGAAGACCCTATCTAGTTCCTTGGTGAGCTTGGACAGGGAGGGCTTCTTAGCCTTTTTTGTTTTTTTCATAACCATCTTATAATACACCAAGCGCTTGCTACGATCAAGTATGTGCTGGGCTTGCCAGCGAGAATAAGAGGTGTATAATCGTTTCGTAGCCAACGCTATATCGTAGGTGCAACCGCGATATTAAAAACTCTTTAAGTTCCCGCTTTCGTCCCTTTTGGGGTTGCACCGAAGGCGTGGTCTTCAAGAGTTTTTTATGTCAGACAAAGATTGCTTAGTGCGAGAGTTCGACCAAAACGTAGTCGAGCTTTTTAATTCTCAGGAAAAGAGGTGGAACTACTATGTCCTGTACTCCGATCTAAAGACTAGGCGTGGGTTGATCAGAGCCATCTACTACCTATCACAAAAGCCATGGATAACACCGGAACATATAAAACAGCTACTGGAGGTTTCTCACAAGAAGATCGGCCACTCAATCATGAGTGCAGAGAAATACTAGTATGGAAAACAAAGAAGTTCTGGGGAAGACGTTTGACGTAGAGTTTGACGGGGAAGCCTACACCGTAGTTACCGTTCTTGACGCGGTGGAAGGAGGGAGCGTTACTTACAGATTTTCAGAGGTGGAGGAATCTAACGGCAGGGAGGTCAACGCCATGGTGGATGCAGTAGTTCACATTCCAGAGATACCGATGTGGTCATTCTGCGGGAGACTCAACATCGTGTCTCTCTCAGCTAGGGAAGGGTTCGCACGCCAGTTATCCAAGCCTTCAAAGATGAAGATTCCGGCGGAGATATCCTTATCAAACGCCGTGCATAAGGTCATAACCTATCTTAGATCAAGAGATGAGAGCGTGTGGTTTGAGAATATCGAAGGAACGATACCAGAGAAGCCATTGTTCAATCCATTCATCATAGAGAACGCTCCTAACTTAATGTTCGGCAAGGGAGGAACAGGGAAGACGTATATCTGTTTACGACTACTACTCTCCTTGATTACAGGTAAATCGTTCTTGGGGTTTAAGCCCGAGAGGACGTGCAAGGTGCTGTTCGTAGACTACGAAGCGTCTAAAGGAGAGTTCTTTGATCGCTTTAATCGTTTGCTCGGGGGTATGGCGGAGAGCGTTGATATCTCGGAAGTAATGGGTAAGATTAGGTATTTCCCACCTCTAGGAAGACCGATGCACGAGATAATTCCCCTTCTAAAGAAAACTATACGAGACAATGGCATTGAGTTCGTGCTTATCGACAGCGCCATTCTCGCGTGTGGAGGAGAACCGGAGCGAGCAGAGGTGGCCGCCAGGTACTTTAACGCTCTAGCTAGCTTGGGAGTTACTACTCTAACAATCGCTCATGAGACAAAGGCAGAAAACCACGCCTACCCTTTCGGTTCAGTTGTGTGGTGGAACAGTCCAAGAAACATCTGGAACGCTCAGAGCATGTCAGAGGTGGAAGACGAAGACGCTGATCCTGACCCAAACAGACCCATAGAGGCCGGATTGTTTCACCGCAAGTCTAACAACGGAGGAAAGTCTCGGATGGTCTCTACAAAGATATCGTTTGAGGGGGGGAAGACGAGTATAACTCTCGGGGATCAAAGCCATTGGGAGAAGGAAGTTTCCACGTCTACAAGAATATTACGTTTTCTGAGAAGGAACGGTTTAGCCAGCCGGAAGGATATAGACGAGGAGTTAGAGGGTGTGGAGAAGAATGCCATTAAGGTAACCCTTAGACGTTTGGTGGATACTAACAAGGTGGTAAGAATGGGTGGTCAAGGTGGAGATTACGCTATAAAAAACTAAGAGTCGTAAAAATACACGTACCCCTTCGTGTACCCCTAAAAACCAAGAGAGGTACAGTCATGTACCCCTATGTACCCCTACTACTCATAAAGAGTTAATCTTAGCCAAGAAAGCAGGGGTACATCATGCAGATACACCTTACAACCAAGAGAAATAAGAGGAGGGAGGGGTACACTCCTCTCTCTCTTATAGGGTGTACCCCTATTTAGGAGAAGAGGAAGGGGAGAGGATAGTTTAACGAAAAAAGTGTGTTATAATGGTTTTGATAATTTGATATTTATGCCCAGAGGAGGTTATAGACCTGGAGCAGGTAAGCCCAAAGGTTCAAAAGACATGAAGACTCTTGAGAAGGAGGCGTATCGTGCTATCTTCATGGAAAAGATGCGAGAGAAGTTCTCAGACGTCATAGATGCTCAGATAGAATTGGCTTGTGGGATTGCTATCATCGACAAGAAGGACGACACGGGAGAGAGAATATTTGATCGTCCTCCAAGTGCTGAGGCAGGAAAGTTCCTAGCTGAGCAGACGATGGGCAAGGCTCCTCAACGTGTAGAGATGTCAGGGCCTGATGGCGGGCCAATCGAGACAGTCAACGCCTTCGACCCCAAGTACAAGATCATCGCAGACGAGTTCGAGGAGAAGCTAAGAAAATCTATCATCGATTCCTAACATGATCTTTATCTTCGGTTTCCTCTCAGGAATTCTAACGGCGTATACGGCCCTAGGTTTAACGATGTTCCTAAAGATGGATGAACGTACCAAACAGGTGGTAAAACGTGCTACAGACGCTTATAGCCCCAAGGGAACGGTGGTCTCAACAGACTCAGAGCTTCAAAAGGCCATGGAGTTCTTCCCAAACGGTGGCGAGAAGCTAAGCATCCCTGTCATGGAGCAGGGTGATATCATCTATGGAGCCGAGTAGATGCGGATCGGGGAGTTGGTGCAAGTTCGAGGTCGTGGGTGACTATCCCGACGCTAAGGTTGAGGTGTGTTCTCTTTGTTCAAGGAGAGTGATCTACAACAAAGTTAATGGAGACGTAGACCCTAAGCAGTACCTCAACGATCACATACGAGACTTCTGTCAACCTCTTGGGAGAACAAGGTACATTTACGAAGAGATTTACGGACACGAACACGCCTACAAGCGAAGAATGGAGATGACCAAGGATGTACCTACAGATCAGGATTCAATCGACGAAGGAGCGTACGAAGCCAAGGAAGCTCTAAGACTTTGGAAACGGTTAGAGGGTAAAGGCATGACGCAAAAGGAAATCGTGCAGCATTTACAAGCCTCAAAATAAATGTCTAATCTCAGCGAAGTTTCGATACTAGCTTGGATCAATGAGAACGGAATCAAGAACGAGAAGGGTGAGCTTCTGTCCTTCAAAGACCACTTGTTTTTGTTTGATTTGTATAAAGACTGGTCACCTCTTCAGGTCATTATGAAGCCTGCCCAAATTGGGGCGAGTACCATGATGAACGTAAAGCCATTCTGGTTGATGAAAGCTACTGGGATGGATGTTATCTACACTTTACCCACAGACTCAGATGTTGTGGACTTTGTAGGAGGTAAAACCAACCGCATCATCGCTCAGAACAAGGTAATTCAAGACCTCACGAGTGACAGAGATACTATCGAGCAGAAGCAGGTTGGAAAGTCCGTTATATACTACCGTGGAACTCATACGAAGAAAGCGGCTATGATGATCACGGCTGACCTTCTGATACATGATGAGGTAGACGCCTCTAGGCTTGACGTGATCGAGGACTACGAAACCCGTCTTAAACACTCAAAATACAAGTGGCGTTGGTACTTCTCTCACCCCTCCGCAGAAGGCTCGGGGATACATAAATACTGGTTAGAATCAGATCAAAAGCATTGGTTTATCAAGTGCAGTTTTTGTAACGTAGAACAGTATCTAAGCTGGCCTGATTCGATTGATAAGGTTAGGGGAGTGTATCAATGCAAGGAGTGTAAGGCTGAGATATCGGATGACGTAAGACGTGTTGGACGTTGGGTGAAGAAGTACAACGACCGTCCGTTCTCTGGGTATTGGATCAGCTCGCTCATGTGTCCTTGGATACCTGCCTCTGAGATTATCAAGAACTCTGAGGACAAAGACCCGTTTTATTTTTATACAAAAGTCTTAGGTTTACCGTACGTCGGTGGAGGTAACAAGCTAATGGAAAATGACGTATTGAAAAACGTCATGGGAGGCATCCCACCCAAGATCGAAGGAGGAAGAATGGTGATCGGTGTGGACACAGGAGCTAAAACCTCAATCGTCATGGGAAACAAAGCTGGGCTTATCTACCACAACGAGAGCGCAGGATATGACGAGCTTGAGAGCCTTCTAAACCGCTTCCCAAGATCAATCGCTATCATTGACCAAGGTGGAGATATTGTTGCTCCTCGTAAGTTACGAGAGAAGTATGTTGGTAGAATCTTTTTGTGTCACTTTCGTCAGGACAAGAAGACCATGCAGCTCATACGTTGGGGGTCAGGTGAGGAGTTTGGAAACGTGATAGCTGATAGAAACCGCATGATACAATTAGTCGTAGATGAGTTCGTAGATGGGCGTATAAAGCTCTGGGGGACGAAGGAAGACTGGAGACCGTACTACGGTCATTGGTCGAATATGTACCGCGTACAGGCCGAAACAGCTTTAGGGACAACGAGGAGCGAGTGGAGACGATCAGGGCCAGATCACTTATCGCTCGCTACTGTCTATTGGAGAATCGGTATGGCTCGCTACGCTCAAGGTGCTGGTGATGTTATGGGTGAAAGCGTGTTGGGCCCAATCGCTCCTGGAACGGTGATTGATCCCGAAGGCAACGTCCCTGCAAAAGACTTCTTTATCATGCCTGATAAACGTAACTCTCAACTTTATGACGACTATTGAGATGTCGGATGAGGACGCAAAGCTCTGGTTGGCTGTGTTGGAGAACGAAGCACTTATTAAACCGATGTTACAGATGCAAATTCGTCCTGTTCGTGGAGGCAAGGTCACTCTACACTTCAACCATTTAGGACACTTGATGAGTGCTGAGACAAACGTAATTGTTTATCTCGCAAAATAGTTGTATAATGTAGAAAAGCCCTAACCAAGAGTAGTTACTCAAGGCAGGCTGTTATCGGAGTTAGCCAGCGCTAAACTTTGATTGCAGTCTGTCTTTTTCTTTATGTCCTCAGCGGGAATTCCTGGCTATCAAGCACTTGGTGAAGATATTAACAAGGTCAAAGAGTCTTCCTCAGAGACCAAAGAGGGCATTGTTTCTGATGCGTTAGCCGAGCTAACACTTGAGACTTCCGACGAAGATTTAGTCGCACTTGCTGATAAGTGGGACAAATCTTGGCGTTCATACGGTGGGAAGATCAAGGGCCGACAAGAGAACAACGAAAAAGCTTGGTTGGGGCAGACAAAGAACCCTCTTGATACGAACGCTCAGGTAGACGAGAAGCCAACTGCCGACAACATCATCTTCGAGGCGACCGAAACTCTTTTACCGATGATGACTCGTCAGGCCCCGGAGCCTTCGGTTGAGGCTGACAACTCAGAAGAGGGGAATGCTCTCGCGTATCGAGTGAGCAAGTTTCTCATTCACCTCTCGAAGATCCTCCAGATGAAGATCACGATGAAGAGCGTGGCGAGAAACTGGATGCTCTACTTTTTAGGAGTTGGGAAGGTTGGATGGTCAGACAAAGACCAAGAGATTTCGTTTGTATCCATTCGCCCTCAACGGTTGATCCTTGATCCGAACTGCACGATTGTAAACGGAGAATACACGGGTGCTTATATCGGAGAGGTTCGTAAAGAAACAGCCTCAGATTTAGCTAACCGCTTCCCTAAACACGAGGATTTTATCAAGGAGTACGTCAAAGGGAAGATGGGTACGGAGATTAACTTCACAGAATGGTGGACAGACAAGTATGTCTTCTGGAAGTTAGACAAGAAGGTACTAGCCAAACTAAAAAACCCACACTGGAACTACGAGTCAGAAAAAACGACAACGGATGAGTACGGCAAACAAGAAACAAAGATGGTTCCAGGTCAAAACCACTTCAAACACTCCAAGAAGCCTTACGTCTTCCTCTCGGTCTTCAACCTTGGTCTACACCCCTTCGATGACACAGGTTTGATCCACCAGAACCTCAAGATCCAGGAGATGATCAGCAAGCGCTTACGTCAGATCGACGTGAATGCAGACAACACAAACGGAGGATCGGTGGTGTCAGGAGACTTCTTTACAAAAGAACAAGCGGCGAGTGTCGGAGAAGCTAAGCGTCGAGGGGATACGGTCTGGGTTCCTTCTGGGGACGTGAACGCCGCCTACAGGCAAGACGTAGGCCCTCCGCTTCCTTCGCACGTCTATCAGTCACTTCAGGATTACCGAAATGAGTTGAAAGGAAACTTCGGTGTCTCGGGCTCAACACCAGGAGGCTCAAGACAAGAGAGAACGATCAAAGGCAAGCAGATCTCTCAAGGACACGATCAAGACCGCATCGGAGGAGGGATCGCAGAGTACGTCGAGAACTTCGCAGAGTGCGTTTTTAACTGGATGGTGCAGCTTATGTACGTCTACTACGACGAACCGCACGCAGCGAGCGTCCTAGGGGCTCAGAAGACTAAGGAATACATCGAGCTGAGATCAGCAGACTTAACAAAGCAGCTAAGAGTCGCGGTCAAGGACGGGTCGCTTCTTCCGAAGGACAGTAGGTCAGAACGAGACGAAGCCATTCAACTCTGGAACGAGAAGGCTATCGACCCGATCACTCTCTTCGAGAAGTTGGACTTCCCCAACCCAAGAGAAGCAGCAAAGAACCTGTTTACCTGGATGACACAGCCGCAAGCGCTCTTTCCAGACATGCAGCCACCTCAACCAAATCCTAATCAACCTCAATAATTTATATGCAAAAGAAAAGCTCGGCAGCGCAGATGAAAGCCATGATGAAAAAACTAGGATCAAGCAAGGTCGGGATGAAGAAACCTTTAAAAAAGGCCGTAAAGAAATAGTATGAAGCAAGCAAGCTCCCAACTGAAAGCCATGAAAGGCATGTTGAGCAAAGGAAAAGTGGCAACCAAAGGCCCAGGCAAGAACGTGCCAGAAGTAGGCAAAGGAATGAAAGCAAAGCCAGGCAAAACAGGGAAGACGCTCGGCGGTTACTACGGCACGAAGAACTACGACGCAAGCAAGTGGGACTAGTCTTTAACAACTAACAGGGTTCTCTCGGTCTCCTAAAGACCTGTGTAAACAATATGGAAGATGACATTTTGGCGGGTGTTCCTAGCGAGGGTGAGGCAGTAACTTTCGCCACGGAAGAGGAACAAGAGGAGAAGAAAACTCCTACTGAGTCGCCAACAGAAACAAATGAAGCAGAGGAAGAGCCGTCGGGTCAGGGCGAGAATACTGATCAAGAAGAAAAGATCCCCTCTGGTCAAGAGTCTAGGTTCGACAAACACCCTCGATGGATTGCTCGTGAGCGCAAGATGAAGGAGATGGAGGCAACGCTCCAACAACTCCAAGAGCAAGTGTCGTCTAGACCTTCCGTATCGTCTGAGGATGGAGAAGAACTACCAAGTCGCTTTGTTCAACTCTACGGGGACTCCAAGGAAGCTTGGAAGCTCTACCGAGAAGAACAACAAGCCTTCAAGACAGAGCTATTGAACGAGCTACGCACTCAGCAACAGCAAGAAGTGCAAGCCGAACGTCAGGCTTTGGAAGAAGGCAGCGAATATGTAGACCTCTCGCTCCAATCTCTCAAGGACGAAGGTGCGGATTTCAACGAAAACGAACTCATGAAGTTCATGGTAGATCTAAACGAGAAATACGGTGTCCTTCCTCTTGATGAGGAGAACAACATCGACTTCTCGAAGGGTCTATCCATGTTCCAAGAGTTCAAACAGACACAAGATGAAGACAAAAAGGCAAGCGTACGGGCCAAAAAGTCAGTCGCAAGCTTCACTACGTCTCCATCACGGTCTGAGAACGCATCCCAGGGCGAGTTCGTAACGTCTAATGACTTACGAAACATGGACTGGGATCAAGCAGTAGGCCGATAACTTAATCTAAACATATGATCTCTTCCGAATCTTCTAATCGCGTGCTGACCACAGTGCGCACCAAATTGCTGCCAAAGGTGGTCGACGGTGTTCTTCGTTCTAACGTATTCGCTACTCGTATGCTCGGCGCAGCCAAGAAATTCTCTGGCTACTCGATGCAGTTCCCTTTCAAGTGGCAGACGAATAACCAATTCCAAACCTTTGATGGTTTCGATACGTTGTCCACGACGGCTGTTGATACTCGCGTACGTCTTGAGTTCTTCCCTTCCTTTGGTGGAATCCCAGTTTCTCTTCCATTGACGGAACTTGCTAAAAACAACACGGAATCCGGTGTTCTTGATTTGATGGCTCTCGAAATGAAGTCGTCCGCTCAAGACATGGCTGATGCTGTTGGTACGTTGTTCTTCTTGGATGGTACGGGTAACACGAACAAAGATTTCTTGGGTCTTGCTGCTATCGTCGATGACGGTACGTCTGTCGGAACCTATGGTGGTCTTTCTCGCACGACCTACACGGGCCTCAAAGCAACCAAAACCTCTTCGTCTGGTACGATCACGCTCGCTAAGATGGCAACCCTTTGGAACGCCATTTCTGACGGTTCTGTGCATCCAACGATTGGTATCACGGACAAAGCTACCTGGTCTTTGTACGAACAGCTTTTGCAACCTCAAGAACGCATCGTAAAAGATGTCGGTATGGTCAAGGGAGGTATGAAGTCTGGTACTGGATACACGGGTCTTGATTATAAGGGCGTGGCTATCTTGGCAGACAACAAAGCTACGAGCGGAAACCTCTACTTCTTGAATGAGGATTTCTTGAACTTCTATGCTCTTCCAATGCCTCAAACGGAGCCAGTCAAGTACAAGTCTGTGGATATTGAAGGTAACGACTATTCTAACGTTCTTGGCTTGGGCTTCTCTTGGATCGACTTTGTTCGCCCAGTGAACGCCGCTGCTATGGTTGGACGCATCGTTCTTGGTGGTCAGCTTGTGTGTGAAAACCCACTCCGTCAGGGTGTTTTGACCGCTATCACATCGACCTAGTTCGGTTCTAGCCAACTAACATAAATTTTATGGCTATTGACCAAAAAAATTACGACCCAGCTCTGATGTACGGGGCTACTGAATCAAACGCTGGTCAGACCGTAACAGGAAACTTGTCTGTTTCTGGTACGTCAACGCTCACGGGAGCAATCACGACCTCGGCTGCAATCGTTGGGAACCGTCTAACGGCTACGGCATCCGGCGGAACGACGCGAACACTCACGGCTGCTAACTCGGGGTCACTTAACCTCTTTGATAGCGCTGCGGGTATCACATACACGCTTCCAGCTCCTGTCGTCGGTCTCTACTACGACTTCATCTGGACGACGTTGCAGACAAGCTCTGCTCACGTCGTGGTTACGGATGCTGGTACGACGTTTCTACAAGGCTCTATCACCATGTTCTCCGGTGAAAACGTCACGCCTTCCGCAACCCTCGGTCCTAAACAATTCGCTGGTAACGGTTCGTCACACATCAAAACAACGACGAACGGAACCACGACGGGTGGTGGTATCGGCGGATGGATGCGCTTTGTCTGCACCTCGGCAACTTTGTGGACGGTAACGGGTGTTATCAACTCGCCATCTGGCTCGATCGCAACTCCATTCTCAACCTAATCAACTTCTTAAAACTTTATGGCTACTCAATTGACGCCAGCTATCCAGGTCGCTCCTGGTGACCTGACACTTAACTCTACGACCCCACAGGTTGAGCTTGGAACGTATGTGGAAACAACCGATGGTCGCGGCTTCCGCTACGTCCTCGCAGGTGCAACGGCTCTCGTTCCTGGCAAGCTTCAGCAATCTGCCGCAGAAGCTACGGGAAACGAAGATCTTGCTTGTGCCGCAGCTTCTATCGGCGCAACGACGATCACAACCACGACGACTGTCACGGTCACAGCTAACCAGTACGCTGGTGGTTGGGTGATGGTTACGGTCACGCCAGGCCAGGGCTATCAGTACAAGATCAAGAGCCACCCAGCAGCAACAGCAGCAGCTCTCACGATCACGCTCGAAGACCCTATCTTGGTTGCTCTCACGACCTCGTCTCGTATCGACCTTTGCGCCAGCCCTTATAGCGGTGTGATCATCAACCCATCGGCTGCTTCTGGCGTGCCTGTTGGTGTAGCTGTTTACCCTGTCACGGCTGCTCAATACGGATGGGTTCAGACGCATGGCCCTTGTAACGTGTTGGCTGACGGTACGGTGACGGTAGGAACGACTGTTGTTGCCTCCAATGGAACCGCTGGTGCTGTCGAAGCCTTTGCTGGCGTTCAGCAAGTGGTCGGTATCGCTATCACGGGTATCGCTACGACGGAATACGGTTCGATCTTCTTGACACTCGACTAATAAAGGCAATCAGAGCTTGGCGGTTCCTCTGCTAACAAGAACCGCCTCGGGTGCTAAACCTATGGCCTCACCCACCACAAATTGATATGCACAAAACTGTCCTCTTCGTTAACCCGTTCGATGAAGGCTTCACGCACACCTGGGACAAGGAACCTTACACAATCGCCGCAGGTGGACGCATGTACGTTCCAGAGTGGCTTGGACAACACCTCGCCAAACACTTGGTAGATCGTGAGTTGAACAAACTAAACCTTTCTACGGCCTTTGTTTGCTCCAACCCAAACGATCCTCGCTACCAGTATTCACGCGAACGAATGGAAGCTAAGTGCATCATCGATGTAAATGGTGAAGCCAACGCAAACTCCCTAAAGCAAGAAGTCGAGATGTTGAACCGAACGGCTGCTGATGGAAAAAACATGAATCAAGAAGTATCCCCAGCTATAAAAGCCCCATTCTGCATGGAATGTGACTCCAAGGGCGTGAAGCATAAGAAGGACTGCCCTAAAGCATCTGTACAGCAAAAGGACTTGAAAGTAGCTGAGGAATTTGCAGGTCTCCAAGCCTAGTTATGCGCCTACTCTCCCCAAAGGAAATCAAAGCCACACGAGCTTCCGCTGAGGAGGGTTTGACTAAGCGTATCAACGATACAGAGAAGGCTCTTAACAAAAGGACAAAAGACCTCGCCTTGATTGATGAGACTCTCCGAGCCTCCAAAGCTTCTGCTGACAGTTATATCGAGAGTGTGCAGTCACACATCACAGAGCTTGAACGCAAACGAGAGTCTCTTGAGAGGTCGATAGACGCTCAGGAGTACAAGAGAAAGCTCAAGTCTCTTGAGGAAAAAGAAAATACCCTTGCGCTCTTTGAGCAGGGCATAGCAGATCAGGTTCTAAGAATAGCTAAGAAAAAAGAAGAGATAGAAACCTGGGAGCGACTACTCCAAGACCGCTACGAATCATTAAACGAGCAAGAGGGCCGTCTACGAGCCAACGAGCAAGCTGTACGGGATGAAAGCTCTCGTGTGGACGCCAGTAGAGCCTCCGTTCAAAGAGAGATTGAGGCTTCAAGAAGGATGAGAGAATCATCTGAAAATTTAGAGAACAGCTTGAAAGTATCTCTTCAAGAAGTCGAGAAGAAATCCAAGGCTTTAGACCTTGAAAGGGAAGCGCTCATCCTATTCGTAGAAACAGAGAAGAAACGAGTAGCTCAGGATAGAATTGCGATAAAGGATGGGTACGAGAACTTGGCTAAAGCAAGAGAAGAAATCCTAAAAAGAAAAACCTAGTATGTCCAACGCCTCACGCGATCAAAACTTCGTACCAACTTTACTCGGAACTCTCGATTCTGATGGTGTTACGCTTGTTCGAGTGAAAGCCAACCCAACCTCGCACATTCTCTCAATCGTAGATGCCGCCACAGGCTCAGACAATGGGCCAGTCAACGCCAAAAGGGACGAAAACTTCGTCTCTGGACTTATGGCTGTATCTAGTGCTGACGGAGTAACGCCAGTCTCAGTTTATTGTGACAGCTCAGGCAACCTTTTAATAGATTCTTCCTAGTATGGCTAACGCTTCACGAGATCAAAATTTTGTAACAACGCTTCTAGCCGTGTCTAACGTAGACGGAACTACGCCTGTCGCTGTTTACGCCGATCCTACAACGCATAGGCTTCTAACCAACGCCTCTGGCGGAGGGACGGTCACATCGGTGTCTGTAACGACCGCCAATGGGGTTTCTGGTTCAGTTGCTACTGCCACCACCACTCCTGCGATTACACTCACCCTAGGGGCTATTACTCCTACTAGCGTCAATGGGCTTACGATCACCTCTTCAACAGGAACGTTGACTATTACCAACGCTAAGACTGTTGCAGTCACGAACTCCCTCACTTTTTCAGGGTCAGATGGTACTACCATGACGTTTCCTTCGACGTCAGCGACAATTGCTCGAACGGATGCCGCTAACACCTTCACGGGCCACCAGACAATCGAGGGTGTCACCTCCACGGGGGCAACGGGAACGGGTAAGTTTGTCTTTGACGGCTCGCCTACCTTGGTGACCCCCGTTTTAGGAGTAGCCACGGCTACGAGTATCAACAAGGTTGCCTTTACCGCTCCAACTACCGCAGCTACATTCGCCTTTGGCACAGATAACGCAACACAAACCTTTCAAGGAACGGACACTATTGTGGGAAGAGCTACAACGGACACTTTGACTAATAAAACACTCACTACGCCAACCATCACCAAACCCGTGATGAGCGCGACCAACCCAACTGCTCAGACGTATTCTCCCGCTGGTGCTGGAACGGCTACGCTTGATCTCTCACTTTCCAATCAGCACGATATCACGATGCCAGCAGGCAATATCACTATTGCTTTGAGTAACGATACGAATAATCAGGTGTTCATGGTCTCAATTCTTCAAGATAGCGGAGGTTCCAGAACAGTAACTTGGTTTACGACGATCAGATGGGCAGGTGGTGGAGCTCCAACTCTCACGACAACCGCTAGTAAGCGTGATGTGTTTGGGTTTAAGAGAACTGGATCAGGGACTTACGACGGTTTTATCATAGGGCAGAATATCTAGTATGGCTATAGCACACGATGCAGATTCCGGAGCTTTTATAGGTTCATGCGGATCTACCCAGACTTTATCTCATACGACAAGTGGATCTAATAGATATCTTTGCGTTAGAGTGTCTAGTGATCAGGCTTCAGACAACTGCACAGGAGTTACCTACAACGGTGTGTCTATGACACGTATAAGAAATGCTTTCACTGCGAATAGTTTGACTGTAACTATTTTCGGTCTTGCCAATCCTGCTTCAGGTTCAAACAATATTGTAGCTTCCTACACATCTACTGGGCAGCAGATGTGTTTATACGGCACCTCTTTTACAGGGGCTACTCAGACTACTTCACCTGCTGACTCAGGAAACGACGGTAGCGCAAACTCTGCTGCATTAACTATTTCTACCACCACCGTGGCCTCGAATACTTTTCTTTTTGGAATTATGAGAGACCAGGGTGGTGGTGAAAGTGCGGGAGCAAATACAACAATGGCCACAAACCCACAAGCGGGTTTTGCGTCATTTTATTCAACGGCTGTTAGGACACCTGGTGGAGCATTTTCGTTAGTTATGAACCACAACAGTGCTGTTGCTACGGGGCAGATTGTTTCTATAGCCCAAGTCGCATTAGTTAATGCAAGCTTTTTACTTAATTTCGTCTAATTATGTCTACAACTACAAAATTCGGTCTGCCTGGTATCTACAATACTTCTCTACCAACACTAAACGACCAGGACGGTGCAGCGTTAGCGATTGATGTAAACGGTAAGGTTCTTCTCGGTGCTTCCACGGCTACCATAGGTGCGGTGGTCGGAAATGTGGCTTCTGGTGCTACGGATTCGGGTAACCCCGTAAAGACTGGGGCCGTATATAACTCCACACTTCCAACTGTCACCACGGGTCAAAGAGTAGACACTCAGGCCACTTCTCGTGGGCTTGCTCTCTCTTCGTTGGGTGACAAAATTAGTGGTGAAGATCAGACGTACGACGTTATGAAGGTGCAGACACAGATGTCCTATACAAACATCTCTGCTTCTGCGCTTATCAAGTCTGGGGCAGGTCAGTTGGCTGGTTTCGTTGTGAACTCGTGTGGAGCTGGAGCTACTTTGAAGCTATGGGATCAAACCTCGGCAGCGACGCCAGTCCTCCTGAACACTATGACGTTCACAGCAGCGGTAGCCCAAGGGCCAACTGTAGTAACGATTCCTGGCTCAGCGGGAAAGTTTGGTACGGGTCTTTATGCCACCATCGCTGTCGCGGCCATGGATGTAACATTCTTCTACAACTAATATGTCCACTTTCACAATCACGAATATCGACTTAGAGAAGGGCCACGTCTCTGTTATCTACTCTATCGACGGGGTAGAACAAACCATGTGTGACGCCCCTCTCTCTAGTGAGAAGGACTTGAAAGCCTTCTTAGATGGCTACGGAGCTAGATACCAAGCCGCTCTCACGTCAGCAGAACGAGAAGCCCCGCAACGATTGGAAGAAGTTAATCTGCAAAACCTTGTTGGGAAATCTATAGAGATTAGTTCCATTGAAGTACCCACTACCTAAGCTATGCCCCGTTTACTTCTTCGCCCATATACAAAATCCATTGCGTTCAATGGGTCTACTTCTATTTTGGAGAAGACGACGCCTACGGGAATCAATAACGGCACTAACGGGGACATTACGGTTGCTGGCTGGGTGAACCTTACGTCTGAAGCGCTTGCAACATTTGCGGAACTTTACGTAAGCGGTGGTACTTCTCCAACGTTTGGTATAGGGCAGAGCGCGGGGATATTTTATGTTTTCTCTGATCGTGTAAATGCGGCGAACAATAACACAATAACCAGGGCAAGTTTCTACCAGAACATTGGTTTAAACAAGTGGGTTTTCATGACGTATGTCCTCACTTCTACAAGAATTAAGGTATACGCGGGGGCAACTAACATTCTTGATAACGCTTTAGGCGTCACTATAAACGCAGGAACCCTTACGAGTGCGATGATAGGCAACGGTCGTCTAACCTCTGGGACACTTACACAGCCCGTCTTAGGCTTCATGAAGGATGTGTTGTTTTTCAACGCTGCTCTCACCGCACAACAAGTATCGGACTTGTACTACAGTGATATAAGGCCAGCTAGCCTGGCAGCTTCTTACAGAATGGAGGAGGGGTCAGGAACAAACATCGCTGATGGCACTGGTTCAAATAGCATGACTGCTGCGTCGATTACATGGTCTTCGACCATGTGGCCAACGACGGCTAGGACTTCGCTACCCAGACGTTCCACCATCCTACCCACCCCCTACACCATAAACGGAGTGGCCTCTACTACATCAGGTCTGACGATCCCCAATAACGCAGCTCTTAACCCCACTTCAGCCGTTACAGTCCGAATTCGTTTCATGATTAGCGGACAAAATACCCACCACTCTTTGTTTGACAACTCTCAGGCAGGTACAACCAGCTCGTACTTCTTCGACTACTACGAAGCGGTGGGTTTCCGTTGGTACTCAACAGTTGGCGGCCTATCAAAAAATATAGTGGGCACAACGTACAGAGCCCCGAGAGGGGTTTGGATAGACGCGGTCGCTACCTACACAGGTGCCGCCATTTTTATATACGTAAATGGTGTAAAACTAGCGGAGGAAATCACGGGAATAAGCGGTGCTCTGGGTACAAACTCTGGCCCTCTCCGAATCGGTAGAAGTTGGAATGCCCTAGCAACGGGGGCTCTTGTTGGGTACATACACCGACCGATGATTTTCAACGTGGGATGCACGTTATCGGAGGCTCAAGATATGTATTATAACGATGTCTTCAGCGCTTCCTTACAAGCTGGCAAGGTTCTTGATCTAGCCATGACAGAGGGTTCAGGTACTACAGTCGCTGACGTGTCCACAACGGGAGCTATAGCGACACTCGGCGCAGCCGCTTCTTGGAGTGGCCAGTTCATTCCTTTCAACCCAAGATTTGTCTTGCGACAATACAACTACTCTCTAAACTTTAACGGTTCCAGCCAATACGTAACCCTGGGCACTAGTGGGTCAATCGCCCAATCATCAGCAGCCTTTAGTGTCGCATGCTGGTTCAAGCAGAACGGTGCTCAATCTGGTCTCGTAACAGTTGTTGGGGATACAGATGTAGCTCTACAAAGGTTTTATTTTCAGATGACTGGTAACCAGATGAGAGCGGCCATTAAGACAAACGGTACAAGCGCCAATATGTCTGGCGGTATCTTCTATCCTTCAGATCAGTGGGTGCTTGGCGTACTTACTTATGACGGTTCAAACGCAAAGGTATACATAAACAACTTCCTTGACCAATCCGTGACGTGTACAGGCACGTGTTCTGCTTCTACGGCTGGTGTAGCTATAGGTAGAGGGTTTGGAGCTGCAAGATATTGGAACGGTAACATCGCCCGTGTTCAATACTGGACGCGAGCGCTATCTATACAAGAAATCAGGGATATTTACTACCTGGGCTCCGACTCCTCGGATGCGTCCATACGAACAGGCATGACAGGAGAGTGGAAGCTCGACGAAGGCTCTGGAACGACGGCGGTAGATACCTTTGGTTCTAATAACGGAACCAAAACAGGCGCAACCTATGTTACGGATACGCCGTCAAAACTAAGGTCTTCTATCACATAATATGTCTCTCGAAGTATTACGCGCCGAGTTCGACGCTTACAAACACGAGTGCGCCAAAGACAGGAATATCTTAGCGCTGGGTCTAAAGGAAGCTCTCTCAACAATGGATACAAAAATATCCGTGATCCTGGTTGCTATGGATAACAAGGTATCCTTTAAGCACTTCTATTGGATCATCGGTACGCTGGTAGGCATCCAATCAGCTATCTTCGGTGCTGCGTTCTGGCTTCTAAGCTCCCAGATGTCTACCGTGGACGCAAAAGTAGCCGAGTTGAACAAGACAAGCTCTTCGGTAGAGGCCGATGTCTCCTTCCTGAGAGGTAAACTTTCACCTTTTGATGTACAATATAGTAAATAATTTATGCCAAAACTAAATCTCAAGAAGTCTGATCGAGTTGTAACCTTAAAAAAGACACCAGTTAAGCAGATCAAGTTCAAGAAGCCACCATCCACGTCTAATCCACGTTATACAGCCTGATATGAACGAAAAGATCGTCTCGGTTATTCTCCATGCCTCAGAAGCCCTAGTTGTTCTAGGCTTTTCCGTAGGTATGGCGCACTTCTTCCCTGAACACAGAGACGAGGTGTTTGTAGCTGCCTTTGGTCTTCTTTCCGCCTTAGCGAAAGGAGCGCGCATATCTGATTTTGTACCGCTCCCTGATTACATTAACCCTTCTAAATAAAACCTATGTTGCTCAACAGCGTTGAAATCAAAAGCACTCAGACCATCGTCAACAAAGAAGGAGAGTTGGTTATCATCGGCATCGGGTCGGATAACTACATGTATCAATACGGACAGGCAGATGACTGTTGGAATCGTTTATCTACTCGTAACCCACACAAAATCGTTATGTTTGAACCAGAAATCGCAGCGGAAGTTGTTGAGCCAGTCGTCGAAGCTCCTGTCGAGGCCCCAGAAGCAGTCGTGTAAGCCTTCGCGTCTTGGGGTGTCTAGTACGTCCCAAGGCTCACTATGCTCACATATCTTCAACAGCTCATCGAGAAGTTATTCGGTAAGAAATACAAGACGGGTCTGTTGTTAGATCATCCTTCGGATTTAGCCGCTCTGCCTAAGCACGAGCTGTTTTTCGGAGGCGGGGAGCCTATCGACTGGTCGATCTATTGCCCTCCGTTTAGATACCAAGGTTCAACCTACTGGTGTACGGCTTTTACGGGTACTTCTATCGCTTCAATCTTTGAGAAAAAGGAGAAGGGAGAATCGGTGTTGTTCTCCCCTATGGAGTTGTTCTATCGCTCAGGGGGGTCGCTCACAGGAAACTATTTAATCGCCGTAGCCCAGGCTTTGAAAAACACGGTCGTATTGGAAAAGTACGTCCCTACTCCGGTTCCTACTTTGTGGAACGCGGTTGAGTTGGAGAAATACAGAGCCATCGCTCAAGCCTCTCAACGAGCCCTTGATCTAGGGAAGCAGTACGCACTAAAAAGTGCCGCTTCGGTTGTTCCAACCCACCCATCCTTGATGCAAGCCTTGTCGGTCAGCCCTCTCTCGATTGCTATCGGTATTGGTCGAGGGTACTTTAACGATCCAGCACCTCGCCAGACGTCATATTCGGCCTACCACAACGTTGTACTCACTTCTATTGACCAAGACGGCAACTACGTCATTTTTGACAGCCTGACGCAGCGCAGGGACTTTGACGGATTCCACAAACTAGCCCCCGATTACGAGATTCTTTCAGCTCTTTCGTTCGTAGACCTTCCAGACAACTGGCAAGGCATCCAGCAAGCCAAGACAGCCGACGTTCACGCTGGGGCTTTGAATCACTACGCAAAGGTGAGAAGTCTAGTATCTGAACAAGCGGCCGCCAACCTTCTCACAGAAGCCTCTCGCAAAAATCCTAACCTTTCGGCCTACATCGGCCGTGAGTTTCTTGTGGCTGTAAACGCTCTGGCCTACGGGGACTACACCGTCCAGGACTTGCTTAACCACTACACCAACATCCGAAGAACGGGTAAGCCGATCTGGGATCTTAATTACCTTCGTCACTCACAACCAGCTAGATAAAGTATGAAGTCATTTACAAACCTCAGGAACCTTGCTGGTACTCTCACAAACAACTCGTCCTCGACCAACCTATCCCTAATGGATGAGTTGATCAACGATTCCTATCGTCGGATTTGTGCTGAGAAGGACTGGCCTTTCTTACAGAAAAGCTCAACAGCAAGCACCGTGTCAGGGACACAGTTCTATGACCTTCCCTACGATCTAGACTTGTTGATCAACGTAACGGTTACTATTGGTTCAACCCTATACATTCCAAGAGAATGCCCCAATCGTGAGATGTGGGATATTTTGAACCAAACAACGACGTTTCAATCCAACTTCCCTGAGTATTATTACATCTACAACGGTCAAGTTGGTTTTTATCCTACTCCTTCGACTTCAACGTCGAACGCGATCACATACAACTACCGTCGCAGAGTGGTAGACCTCTCCAGAGCTGACTACACGACAGGAACGGTTGATATCATCACGAATGGATCAACCGTTGTCACAGGAAGCGGTACGACGTGGACAACCCCCATGATCGGGAGATACCTGCGCGTGACAGCCACGGATGCAGTAGCTTCGAGTGGTGACATGGCCTGGTATGAGATTGCTACAAGAACCTCGAATACCGTCATAGGTTTGGTGAAGAACTATAGTGGTACAAGCCTTACAACAGGCGCAAGTGCTACGTACATCATCGGCCAGATGCCTATTCTCCCAGAAGCGTTTCATGACCTCCCTGTCTACCAGGCTGTTGAGGTGTTCTATTCCTCTATAAATCCCGACGCGAAGAGAGCAGAAATCTACAAAAGAAAAGGTGACGAGCTGATGGCTAAGTTGCGATACGACTACGGGACAAAGACAACCGATCCTTCGTTGCATGACAACTACCCAAGACCTATAGGAAATCCTAACCTTTTCATAACTTTGTAGTATGTCCGACGTGAAGCGTTACACCGTATCAAGTATCGCTGGGGGAATTTCCTCGGCTTTTAATAACGCGCAGCCGGATACTTACCTGGCTTCTGTTGGTATAGACGCCGATCTTCCGTTAGGACTTGCTGCCGAAGGCGCGAGATCGATCAGAACCTCCTCAGCGATCATGCCGTCAACGTACTCTACGTTCACATCGTCTGAGTTTTCGTCTTCGCAGGTTCCCTTGTGGTTGGCGACTAATCCAAAGACTTCAAATTCTTTTGTATACACGTCAAACGGTAAGTTTACATCGTTTACTTCTGCAATAGCGATGAGAACAACGGACGAAGCTGGCACGTCCTTTCCTATATCAGTAGCCAGTTCAAGCGGGAACGGAATGGCCTACTATAACAACTACATCTACTGTGCAACCGACACAGACGTTGCTCGCTACGGCCCTCTCGATACAGGTGCGAGTGTAGCTATGACTGCAAGCGTTTGGACAGGCGTAACTCTTGGATCACAGACGGCGCTAAACAACTACGTTTATGTCACGGTTAGAAATATCACGATTCCTAACCATCCAATGCACGTTCACGTTGACGGAAGTTTATACCTGGGAGACACGTTGAACGGGCAGGGGGTTATCCACGTCATAACAACCACCAAAGTCACAAAGGAAGGTGACACGAATAACGGCAGCGCATACAGGGTGTTGGCGCTACCTTTTGGGTATTACCCCACAGATATTGAAAGCTACGGAACGGATCTGGTTATTTCTGCTATTCAGAACGCAAGCGCTTCAACTGGAACCGTGATCAACCAAGGACGTGCGGCCCTTTTCTTCTGGGACACGCTCTCAAGCACATACTATAACCAAGTAAACCTCCCTGATCCTTTGGTCACGGCTCTTCTAAACAAGAACGGCGTCATCTATGTGTTCTCAGGGAACGTGCCTGGCGGTGCGCGCGTTTCTACTTATGTAGGTGGAAACTCAGTACAGCAGGTAGCCTACTTGGAAGAAGGGTTCTCGCCTCTAGCGGGCGGAGTAGACGCCTTCGGTGATCGTGTTTCTTTTGGAGGTTTCACCACCTATCCCGTAGCCTCCGCTTCGGTGTTCTCTGTAGGGTCAAAGTTAGGGGGTTCCGCCTTGCATAACACAGTCAGAACTACATCGGCTGGAACCAGTCCTATCGCGACGTGTGTTAAATATGTCCAGCAAGCCAACAACTCTACCCCTCGCGTGATCGTAGGCTGGAGAGACGGTACGACTTCGAAACTAGACTACAATAACGATGTAGACGGATCGTTTACGTGTAATTCGGTGTTTAGAACTCAGGTATTTACTCCAGGAGCTAAGTTTGTTGTACGCACAATCCGTATCCCTCTCACGACGGCTGTGGACTCCTCCACCACCATCACTCCTAAGATTTGGGTGGATGATGAGTCTTCTTCTTTTACGCTAGACACGATCAACAATACCAACTTCTCGGGTAAGAGAAATGTTTTGTACAAAAACCCTAAGATGGACGGCACACAGGAAGTATCTGGTTTTCATAACTTATTCTTAGAGCTTACTTTCTCAGGAGCTAGGTATATCGGGGCTACGTTCCCTATAGAGATTGAGGTGGAAATCTACGAAGACGAGCCTACAAGATAATATGGAAAAAACTAATCAAGCCAAACGGACAACCCAAGCTCCTGAAAGATTGTCGCAAGTAGATTCTAATCAGCCCGCAGCCCAGGAAAACTTCTTCCAGGAAATTCGCGTGTTAAAAAGATACGGGTTTAGAGGGGTAACTAATCCGGTAATGATAACCATCCCAGGAGCAAGTGCTGCAACGGCGGCTAACTACACAACGCCATTCTTCATTGCACACAGAGAGTACATCGTGGTCGAGGTCAGAGAGAGGCACGAAACAGCGGGATCAGACGTGGGAGCGGTAACGGTCATGTTAAAGAAAGTCCCGAGTGGGACAGCCCCAGCTAGCGGTACAGACCTCCTAACGGCTGGGATAAGCCTAAAAGCAACCGCTAATACTAATCAAAATTCGATAGGAACCGGATCTACGATAACCTTGGTCACAAGCAATTCTACAAGGAGATTGGTAAAAGGTGACGCTCTGTCACTCGTCACTACAGGAACGCTGACAGCCGTGGCAGGTGTGACGGTTCAGGTAATTTTACAAGCTATCTAATATGCCTACTCAAAACATGACACCAAAACCAGTCGCGGGGCCTGTGACACCCAAACCAAAGGCGTCTCCTTGGTTATCTCCTGGGAGCATACCTTCCTCGAAGTTTACGAGCTTGTCTCCTATTACTAACCAGTCAGCCGATACAACCCGTCCGACGGTCGGCGGAAGCGCTCCTGTAAAACAGGCAGCCCCTAAGCCCGTAGCAAAAACAATCACTCCTCCGCCAGCGAAAACCCCGTTTTTCAATCCTTCTGCGGTGAATAAACCAACGCCAGCACCTAGTCAGTTTGCAAACGACGCGCTTACGCCACAGGCAAACAAGATGGGTACTATGCCAACAGCTCCTGTCCAGTCACAACCGTACTTCAACGGGGCTCCAGCACCTACACCTGTTCCTACAGCACCCACGCCCACCCCTGCGGCTCCAGCTCCAACGGTAACCCCAGAAGACCAGGCTTATGCTGATTGGAAGAAGTACCAAACGTCTCTTAGTGACCCTTATGCGGCGGAGGCTGGATTGACAGACATCGCTGCTCAGGAAGCCGCACTAAACCAACAGATCAACCAGCTAAAATCGAACGCGGCCGCTGGTGTTGCTGCTTTGGGTCAGGAAGCAATGCCTCTGTCGTTACAGCGAGGTAAGCAAGCCATCCTTCAAGACCAAGCCAACCGAGACCTTGATAACCTCACAGGTCAGTATTCTGGCCTTGAGCAGAGAAGGATGACCCTTAAAGACCAGCTCGCCCTTGAGCAAGCTAAACGTCAATCGCAGGTAGGACTCGGAGCGGGAGCGATGACATACGAGGAAAACAAGGCCGCGAAGATGGCCCCGATCAAACTTTCCTCGGGTGAGACGTACTTTAACCCTGCTACTGGACAGGCTGAGTACACAGCGCCTATCAAGCCAACAACGGGAGCGAATGACTACGCACTAGCCCAGTCACAAGGGTTTAATGGTTCCTACATGGACTTCTTGCAAGCCAAGGGTACTAACTTCCAAGACCCTGCTTCGCAACAGTTAATGGTTCAGGCTATTCTGAACGGTCAGATGTCTCCTTCTCAGATCCCTGGAGGGAGTCGAGGAGGCCTTAGAATGGCTATAGAAAACGAGGTATTAAGACAGAACCCCAACTATAACTTCGCTCAGGCTGAATCTAGCTTCCGATTTGGAGCAAATACGGGCATCCAAACTCAGGTTGCTCGTATCGGTAACTTGGTCAACCCTGGAGGGGCTCTTGATCAGCTTGATCAACTTTCGGCAAAGGTTCCTCGCAGTCAGTACCCAAACTTTAACAACCTCACTATTAAAGCTCTCGAAGCTACGGGTGATCCTAACGTTTCGGCCTTCCTTACCGCCGCTAAAGCGGTTGGTGACGAAATCGGTAACGCTCTCGCTTCAACGGGTGGGTCTGATCTTAAGGTGCAGTTGGGTCTTGATATGACCAATCCAAACCTCACGATTGAGCAGTTCACGTCATCCATCGAAACGGCCAGAAACCTCTTAGCAGCTCGCTCCGAGGCTTATGGCAATATCTCTCCTATGCTCAACCAATACTCGAGCGCTGGTGGGTCTGGCGGGATGGGTTTTGGTGGAGATGCTGGAGGTTCAGGTGACTTTAACTGGTAACAAATATGATTGATCCAGACGCAAAACGCCTAGCGATGGCAATCCGCCAACAAGAAAGTGGCGGGAATTATGAAGCCAAAGGTCAGAGCGGAGAATACGGTGCATATCAGTTTATGCCCGAGACTTGGAAGTCGTCTGCTAAGCAAGTTCTGGGTGATGCGAACGCCAAGCCTACGAGAGAGAATCAGAACAAGGTTGCGTACACTAAAATCAAGACGTGGAAGGATCAAGGGTATAAACCAGATCAGATCGCTTCACTTTGGAATCATGGAAAGCCTGAATATCAGGGTGTTGTCGGTACGAACAAGCAAGGGGTTCACTACGACACACCTTCTTATGTTAAAAACGTATACTCTCACTACAACAAGCTCAAACAAGAGGAGGGTGCTTTGAACGCTAGAAAACAGAGAGTAGACACGGCGAATGTCAGGGCTACACAAGGCTCTACTCCAGGTGTGCCCGACCAACCTTCTCAATTCTCCAAGGATCATCCTATTTTGAGTGGGATAGGTGGTTTCTTTGGAGATATAGCGAAAGGCATAGCTGAACCTGTTGTAAAGACTGGCGTCACAGGTTTGGCAGCTATTCAGAGCGCTGGTCAGTTGGCGATGGGAAACCAAGCTGGTGCTGAGAAGACCTTATCGGAGGGGTACAACGTGCCATTCTTCGGACAAGTAAAACCTGCAAAGATCGGTACGGATGTAGAACAACAAAAGAAGGGTGAGCTTGGGTTCGGAAGAAACACCCTCGAAACATTTGGCACGGGCGCACAGTTAGCCTCTAACTTCGTAGGAGCAGAGGGAGCTGGTGCTATCGCGGGAGACACGGCCAAAGGTCTTATCGGATCGGCTGTTAAGCGAGGGGCCATGACAGGTGCAGAGACGGGCTTCCTTGGAGGGCTTGGAAGCGGTTTACGCGATCCAAACGCGACTAGTGGCAGCGTAGCTGGTCAAACAGCCCTAGGAACGGCTGGTGGGGCTATTTTAGGCGGGGCTTTAGGCCCACTAGCTGCTAGATCAACTGCTGGCGGAAGGGGGGCCATCCTGGACAAAGAATTAAGCGACTTCGTAGCTCCTGTTTTGAGTAAGGCCGAAAAGGAAGCGGCCGTCAGCTCTCGCAGGGTAGTGCCTGGGGGACTTCTCCGTACTCCAAAGGTTCTTGCTTCTGAGCGTGAAAAAGCTATGGCAAACGCAGTCAAAGGCATCGTTGACCCAACCAAGAGCCATATAGAAGGAGCTAACAAGGTGTTTGATGCTATTACGAACGAGGCTACTGATTTGGTGCAACGCATTAAAGCTAAGGACGTTTCATACAACAACAATCTCTTAAAAAGCGTTCTCCGTAAGGTTGAGAAGCCTCTTGCTCTCAAAGGAGACGTCGAGAAGATGTACCAAGAGGCCGAAGGAAAGTTTCTTGAGTTCGCTAACAAGCAACCAAAAACTGCCTCTGGTCTGTTACAAGCCCGAAAAGAGTTCGACCAATGGATCGAGCAACAGGTTCCTAAGATTTGGGATGACCCTAGATTTAACGCTCTCCACCAAGCCCTGAGAGATATGCGTGGTCAGGCTAATGAGTTCATCTCCTCAAGAGTCCCAGATGCTAACGTCCAGGCGAGCCTTGCTAAGCAGAGCCTCATGTACAAAGTCAAAGACAACCTAGCTGAGAAGGCTGCGAAGGAAGAGCTTGGTTTAACGGGTCTACAATCTAAGGTCGGAAGACTGACAAAAAAATACCCTATCTCTACGGGTATTGGTTCCGCTCTTATTGGTGGCAAGGCTTACGAAGAAGGGAAAAAACTACTGGGACTTTAGCTTGTTCTTAGCTTCCCAGCGTCCCAACAGGTCTAGACCTTCTACTACTCCTACATACAGACAGATTGTAAGTAAGGTCATGCCTAGTATGTAAGTAGGTATAGAAATGCCAGCCAGTTCGAGAACTAAAGCGGCAAGCAAACCAATAAACACGTATCTCATATGCACCATCTAACCCACAAAATGCCTCAATTGTCAACCCTATGACAAATACCTTCGTGTTCGTTACAGATTTCGCAGAAATTCTAGACCTGGCGTTACACCTCAAGAACGCTGAGAAGCAGAAGGTTCTGTTCTTTATTAAAGACCCAAAATACAAGAAAATAGGGGATGGCATGGTGGAAAAGATCGATGATTGGCACGACTGCATGGGGGAAGGCTATATTTTCGTATTTGATGGGTGTGCGGCTGGTAAAACACAGGATTGGTTGCGATCACAAGGCGAGATGGTGTTTGGGGGATCAGAAAAAGGCGACGAATTAGAGAACGACCGAGACAAGGGGCAAGACCTACTCACTAAGATGGGTTTCAAGCAGCCTTTTTACCAAAACTTCGACTCAATCGAGGAAATCATTGCTTTTGTCAAACAACACAAAGAAAAGAAGTATGTCTTGAAACAAGGAGGCGACCTTCCCAAATCTATGAATCATGTGTCGAAGTTCGAGAAGTCTGTAGATATGCTGGAACACTTGGAGAAGGTAAAAAGCGGATGGAACGAGACAGAGCATGGAAAGCCCGACTTTCAACTCATGGAAAAGGTAGAGGGGGTGGAAATAGCTTGCTCAGGTTTTTGGAATGGACATGATTTTATACGAAACGCTGAGGGCAAGGTGATATCCTGGATCAACGCAGAGGAGAAGAAGGAGATAGCTGGTGGGCTTGGGTCTACAACGGGCGAGACGTCCACAACGTTCTTCCCAGCGACTGAAGACGACGAAATTGTGCAAGACATTCTCCTCCGCCCAGCTCTCAAAGAGTGGCTATTGAAAAACGAATTCCGAGGAGTTATCGACGTAAATGGAATGTACACGGACAAAGGTTACGTGGGTTTTGAGTTTACGATGCGATTCGGCATCCCGTCGACTTCCTACGAGATGATCGAGGGCCTCGCTTCCAGAGCTTGCGACCTCATATACGCCGTAGCCGCTGGCGAAGATATGCCAGCCTCTCTTAAAGATGGGGTCGGTTTTGTCCTTGTCTTAGCGGGTAAGCCTTACCCAGTCGAAGCAAGTCTTCCAGACGAAGAAACATCTGCTGGGGAACGCTTATGGTTACTAAAAGACGGCGAGCCAAGCCTTTCCGAGATGCGCGCCCCAAGGTACAAGCACATTCATCCCTACAACGTCTACTTCAACGAAGAAAGCCAAGATTATAGGATCGCTACCAGTTCCGGCTACATCCTTACCTCTACTGCTATTGGAGACAGCATTAAAGAAGCCCGAGACAAAGCTATCTCTGAGATAGAAGACAACGTGTACCTCACGGACATGAAGTGGAGAGCTGACGGCGGAGACAGAATACTTAAATACGAAAACGACCTAATCAACGGGAAGAAACTTGTCGTAAAGGAGAAGTAAGCGCTCTATCGGGCTCCCATCCTCTAAGGAGTCTACGTTTGAGAGTTCCTGGCCTCCAGCCTAACTTTCTCTCCCAAGCTGAAATTGACAAGGACTCTCCGTCGAACGAAATAACTTTGTTAAACCTTGTGTTGTTCATCTGTTCTAGGCGCGTAGACCACTTGCAATTTTCAGGGGAATAACCCTTGCTATTGTCTATACGATCAAGAGTCTTTCCCTCTGGGGGTACGCCCATGTCCTCTAGGAATAGTTTAAAATCCATCCACCTGTCGCACACTTTTATTCCTCTTTTACCGTAGTACTTATAGTCAGACTTGTTGGGGTTAAGGCATCTGCGCTTCATGTCACACCACACACCATAAATCTTTGTTCTGCTTAGCCCGTGAGTTCTGTGAAAAATATGCCTACACTCCTTCGAGCAAAAATGGTTCTTGTGTCTGGCTATGTGGCTGGGAGATCTGTCTTTTACCTCGAAATTCTTGCTACAAACAGGACATATCATATGTACCCATATTACCAGTCATTAAACCTATCGTCAATATGATGATTTCCATAGACTTTGATCACACTCTATACGATACCCCCGAGAAGGAGTCACATTTAGGCCCGTTAAAAGGTGAGCCAGAGAAAGGTGCTTTTGAGGCGATCGACGCTCTACTTTCAGAAGGTAACGATGTACAAATATTTACAGCACGAACGGACTTGCAGAGAGTGAAAGCGTGGATAAAGTCTCATGGATACGACTTCGACGTGTCCAACACCAAAAAACCAGCCGATATTTACATAGATGACAGATCAATTCCGTTCCGTGGAGATTGGGAGCAAACGCTTAACGAAACGGAAGCGTTTATGCAAGAACTTGGGGATACAAGAATGGGTGTATGAAAATAACCATCCAAGACGTTCCTCATAAATCTCAAAGGTACGAAACATGCGGCGACTATTTAGGATCGTGGTCAAACTTCACGATAAGAGTCTCTAGAATGAAAGACTGGAGGTACATAGCCCTCGTCGCTGTCCATGAGCTTGTAGAGGCGCTTATATGCCGTCACACGGGTATAAAAGAGACTGACATAACCAAGTTCGACAAGGAATTTGAGAAGGCTAGAGCAGAAGGCAACACCGACGAGCCAGGTGACGACCCTCATGCTCCGTACCGTAGGGCGCATTTCATCGCTACAAACATCGAGCGACAACTAGCAGACGCTCTTGACGTGGACTGGAAAAAGTACGAAGAAACCATAAACGCCCTATAAGCAAAAGCCCTCCATTTCGGAGGGTGTTTTGTATCTCGTACGAGATGACTCTGAGGACATAGAGCCGGAGCGAGTCTTGGGCTTTTCGCCCACACGGTTTTCTCTTGCCGAACGCCATCCTTACTCTACGAGTTTAGGACAGGTGATTCTCTTGAGAGTCAAAGGACATAAGATGCGTCGGGTGAGGAACTGCCATCCTCCTTTTTCTCACAAGCATGAGAACAATATTTTTTTATTATGTCAAATACAAAACCTCGCAGACGAATCCGTGAGGCATGTAAGCGCTCTCATCCACGACGCTGGGAAGCGGGTGGTCTTTTCGACATTAACCAGGACGGAGCTTTTTCACTATAGCTCTCCTGCGTGTAAGAGAACAAGACATTTGATTTTCATTTTTGAAATGAATCTAAACAACCCCGCTGCAGAAATGCCACATAGCCAAGCGAACTGGTGGACAGGAATCTTTATACCTGTTAGATCGGCGTCAAAACAACATATAGCCACGGCTCTTTGTTTCTTGTCTAGGCGTGATAAGCATGCATGAAATATATCCCTCCACTTGAGATAATCGTTTTTCTCGTCCTCTGTATGAAAGAACCTCATTGAGCGCATAAATAGCAAAGGGGCCGAAGCCCCATAAGGAAGAAAGAAATGAACGTGGGCTAGATTTGAGGCTCTAGCGGGCCGATACCTCTTGCCTTTCGCTGCCTTACGGCATGGACGTCTAGCATCCAGTAGTTACCCACCAACCTCGTGGGCGGAGGGGAAAGTGCAGTCCTTCAAGGGGACAGGGAAGATCTTGTCGCCTTGTCTTACCTCGATGGAAAGCTCAGGAGCGTGGTACTTGAGAAGGCGAAGGATCGCTGCCGATCCACGGTCGCCTTTGTACGAACACGTTCCGTGTCCCGTGACGATCACCCATGGGTCTTGCATCTACGCCTCCTGTTCCTCACAACGAGGAAGATCAACCATGCGAACCACACGAAACTGAGAACCTTATCCATGTTCCTCCTTCACGGCGCAGGCGGGATTTGAACGCCGCCACCTACCAGACCCTGCATACAGGGCTTATCCTGGTTGCTCTGCCTAGAATGAGCTACTGCGCCAAGTCGGGCGTCCATGATGTGTTATGACCCACACACCTCTTTCGAGATGAATTTACACACCATCGACAACCCACTTAGCGAGGCGATGACCCCGAGGCGTTAATCTCAGGTCTTACTGTCATACGACTTCATCGCCTTATGTATTATATCACGACTAAAGTTTCTTTATTGTTTCGATAGCGTCTTGGATGATGGCAGCTCTACTTAATGGGTTCGACGTAGAAAAACCGACGCTCCCACTTTTATATATAAATCCTTTTCTTCCCTCCAAAGCCTTCAAAACCTCTTCCTTGAAGCGAGAGCGGGATTCGGCAATGATGGCTGGCATGTTCGTGCATGTACCATCTGAACCTTCGTAATAAAACCTATCCTCAAACCACCACTCATCTTCCTCTGTTTGCAAACACTCATACTCAGATTTAACGATGCTATTAGCCTCAACATAGGTCGTACCATCGTCACATATAGATGATAACTCCTTTAACCATTCTTTTGAATCATTGGTCATATATACAGAGTTTACTGCTTTTTAAGATAAACCATAGTAAACTTCCTATAACTTAGGGTTGGAGAGGTAGGCTGGCTCAGCTTCTCCCGCTGGAAACGTTTCGTCGCTGAGGATCTTACCGTCGCGCATTACGATCTTGCGATCACCTATCCAATGAGCCCACGTTACAGGCTCCTTCTCTGCTAAGAAGTATGTATTGGTAACGCCTGTATTCGGGTCTGTGTAAGAAGGGGTCATACCTTACCCTTAGATGAGTTAGAGAGGGAGGAGAGTTTGTCCCATATTTTGTTAACAATTCTTTTTGTTAGATCATCGCAAGCGTTGTACTCAGCATTTGTTTTAAGTTCTAATGAGTCCATCGTTTTTCTAGCGATACGTTCCGCGTCCGCAAACGCCTCCCTCTTGCCTTGCTGGATGCCTCGACGAGTGGCTTCAGCGATGATGCCCTGCAACACATCGATAGCCGTATCGGTCATGCGCCCCTCATTCCAAGGTGACGCTCCCCAGACGCCATGAAAGAGGCGGCGGACGTCTGCCTCCCACCATTCTTGTTCCATATTATTTATTGGTTAAAGAGGAGAGTTTGGCGTCGATACTTCTAACGCACATACCAATAACGGAAACTGCTATGGCCTTTGTTGCTCCTGTAACGTCTACGTAATATTTACGTTTATGTTCGTCAGCTAGTGCGTTCAACATGGCTTTAGCAGACCCCCACGTCCTACGTTCTGCCTCGACGACGATCTTAGGTACTAAATCATGTAATGCTCGCCCGCAACAAATACATGCCGTCCAATGCCAACTATCTTCTCTTTGCTTGTGAGCCATAACCTGTTCTGTCATTTCTTCCCACCAGACCTTCTCATTTGGATTGGTCATAGCATCTTGAAACCTATTCCTGGCTCAATAAAGTGATCGTGGGGGGAATTGCAGTGCATTTGCACATACGCCTTCGTTCCATCTGGTTTTTCTACCTCTACGGAGGTTTGTTTAAGCCTCTCCACCTCCTCCCTCAACCGCTCACATTCTTCGGCTGAGGTGATAAGAGCGACGGCATTGTTGCGGAGTTCTACAATGAGGTGAGCATCTGGCTCTAGTATCTCGTTAAGGTTTTCTCCGCCAGTAAGCGTAAGATCGCCCATCTCCGAAGGTACGCAAACCTGAACACCGTATGGACGTATGGCCATTGAAGGCACGATACCCCACGGCCCCTTCGTCGCCTTCCCCTCCATCTTTCTAAGCTTCTGGATAAGTTCTTTTGAGATCATATTTCAGAGAGCCTTACCATTTATAGAGGCTAAATAAGTTTCACCACTCTTGGGGCAATTTATGAAACCGAGTAGTTTATCTTCTTCTCCAGTCTCTTTATTCTTCCCGTGTTTTATTTTATGCTTCTTCATGCAATTTTTGCATAGCGCGTTTGTCTTCGCTGGCTGTTTTGCGTTTAACTCCGAGTTGCTGATTGCAAACATATATTCATAAAATCTTCCGCAAATAATTAGATACCTCTTTCATGCCTTGTTCTGGGGTGGGGGCGAGCATGTAGTCACGCGCAAGATCATCAGCCGTCCCCCACAGGCCGTTCTCTGACCACTCCTTCTTCTCCCCTATCTTCGGCAAGATGCGGATCGTTTCGCTGAAGTCTAGGGCGGGTATGACCTCTTTATAGTTGCTTAGGTACTCATCTTCGTACGAACTAATGTCTAGGGGTTCATAACACCCAAAATCTCCATCTTTAGCGATACACCATGACTTCTCAGTCTCATACGTATGTCCTAAGAGCTTATAAATCGCCTCTGCTACGTCACGGTCGAGGGTTGGGTGATTCATACGATTGGTTCCCAAAGCTTTTTCACGTATTCCATCTTCTTTTTTAAGAACTCAATCACTTCAGGTTCATCCGCTGCACAAACGTCACAAGACGGATTCCAGTATCTATCGTGCCTCGGCTGAACAAAGGCGAGTTCAAGCTTGCCGTCACGGTAATTCGGGTCGGCGTTTTTATCGCCTTCTAGGCTCCAATCAAAGCGAAAAAGTACGTTCATGTCTTCATCGGCATCACTCACATACTCTCGAAGCTCCTTGAAGCTCTTGTAATGCTCTCCTTCACCCGATTCGAGGCCAGGGGCGTAGAAAGGGTGTTCAATTTCCCAAAGGTGTTTTGTCATACAATTCCTTGCTCTTTAGGGTGGATTAGGCTCATACACCTTTCATCGTTTATTTGAGTGAATAAGGGGGCTATCCTTTGGCTTTTTTCTCCTGTTCGACTATCACAGCCCTTAAATGTGTCGCGGCAGACGTTCCATTGAAATGTGGAGCAACAACATGACAAAAACAGTTACAAAACCTCCCACAAGACCTGTATCCGTACACGCCAGTCTCTTTTGCATCATCATCCATCCACGAGCATCGAGTACACTTCATCTTCATCCTTTCCTTTATCTCTTCTGGTTCTGGTTGTGAGCATGTGTCGCACACCCTCTTAAAGTCTTCGTATGACATTTCTTTCATATCAATAGCTCCATCTCCAGGTTTTAACTTCTACGCATTCTTGGCACTCGCATGTTTCTGTTTGTGTGCAGACTGTTTCCATACTACCCAATCGCTAGAAGAATAAGACTCACTATCCAACACACTCCCCACACCAACACTCCTATAACGAGACACGGCCAGGCGATGGTGGCTAGAAACCACATACACGTCCCTAGGACACGGGGCCAGAAGTCTTCGATGATCATAGCTCAGCGATGGGACGAATACGGCCTTCTTTGTCCTTGTAGAGTACGTTTACCTTAAATAATTCTGCCACCTCCTTCAGTCTTGGCTTGGCCGTTTCGCAGTTGTCACAGATACAGACGTGCAGAACACCCCTCATGTTATCTTCGTATACTGGCGAAAAACAATCTGGATAACCAATCGGTATGTCATCGCCCGCTAAAGCACACGGAACCATCTCACCTTCGACGGTTTTTCTTGTTTGCATATAAACATTGATTAAAGAGCTATTCTTGCTCACCAGCTGCGACGATGTTCACGGCACGGTAGGTTTTAGACCTCCAAGCTTTCATCATCGCATGTGACGAGAGCCTAGCCTGTGCTAAGCCGTACGCTCTACTGCTGCTTAGTCGGCAACTCGTGTGACCATTCAAATACATCCACAATAGATCCTACGTTAACGGCAACGTAGCCAGGACAAGGCTCAATCTCTGCATCCTTGGCGAACCCGTCTTTGAGCATGTTATGAAAGCGTTTGCAGTCTGCAACCCAGGATGCGTTCTGTAATACTACGAAAGACTGCTCTCCTACATTCTGCGTGCTAGCTACTTCTCCTACGAGATAGTTTGTTACTGTACGGATAAAAACTTTTTCTCCCTCTGCGAATACGACGAATGATTGTTTTGGCATAAGTAAGTTAATGACTAAAGAAACGGTGAGTAAAAATCTACGACCTCGACCTCGACCCCGACCCCGACCACGACCACGACCCCGACCCCGACCCCGACCACGACCTCGACCTCGACCCCGACCTCGACCTCGACCCCGACCCCGACCCCGACCACGACCACGACCTCGACCCCGACCACGACCTCGACCCCGACCTCGACCTCGACGCCGACCACGCATTAAGCATTCCAACGTAATTTTGAGCTGCATTCATT
>JAULBV010007671.1:0-10119 GCA_032358295.1 Pterothamnion heteromorphum | reverse complement strand
GCACCAGACGGACGCCACGAACTTGGGATAGCTTGGCGGACTCGCGGCGTCGCCGCCCACCTCGCCGGCGTGTCGCACGACGTCGACGACGCGGGGTGGCTGGGTCGGTCGCGCCGGCGCTTGCACTGCGGCCGCACCAGACGGACGCCACGAACTTGGGATAGCTTGGCGGACTCGCGGCGTCGCCGCCCACCTCGCCGGCGTGTCGCATGACGTCGACGGCGCGGGATGTCGGGATCGGTCGCGCACTGCATGGCAGGTCCACTCCACTTGGATTGGTTTGGACGGAATGAGGCGGACGGGATGAGGTGGTCGGGGCCATGTTCGGCGTCGAAAGTTTCGCTTGTACCCCTGGGCGCGGTCGTCTGTACCGATTGCACGTGTAAAGCACGCCGGCTGGGTGGCAGGAGACGTGGCGAGGTTTCATTTGTTGAGCCAGGTGCAGCGGCTACGCTGGGTGCAACTGGTGTGCACCTGGTACGTGTGAAGGCTGCGATCATATATTGTAAATTAATTTAGTCACCCTTCACAACATCCACAGCGAAGGCGCTCAGCAGACCAAACCGTGGGGCCAAATTGTAGGAAGGAGGCGGAACATGATTTGAAACCACCAGTGAGGGATGAACAAATTAGCAACGTGTAAAACATCGTTGTCGCACATCCCGGATACCGACAACGGGCCAATAGATGTTGACCAAGTGTGATACGCACGTGAAGATGGAGGCGTTCATGCGGCCGCAGAAGTGCACGCGTGGCATGGTGGAAAATCCAGTTGGCTTTGGCCAAGTAATCGACACAGTTTTCCTGCCTAGTTGCCTTTCGACACGTTGGCCACGCAGTGCGCAGCGGTTATATGCGACGGAATGTACACATCATTTCCCACCAAGTGCGCGCCTCAGCCCGTCGCCTCCGACACGGCCATCGCACGGCCTACGAAGCCCCTCAAAACCCCGCACCAACTGCACTCCACAAGTTCACTACCGCCACGGACTTGCAGCGTCGCAGCCGCATCTCCCGCCGCTCATCTTTCCCTCCCATCACCATCGATCCTCACCCACCGCTGCCTCGCCGCCCGTCAACGACATCCGGCTCGCCGCTCCTCGCCCACCGGTGCACCACAAGAACGGCCCGCCTCGTCTTCAACCACCGACTGCCCGCACCTCCGTCTGCAACAGCCTGCTCCATCGATCGCCTGCTCCATCCGCCTGCTCCCACGGCCTGCTCGCCCCACGGCCAGCTCGCACGGCCTGCACGCACCGCGTGCTCCATCTGCCTGCTCCATCTGCCTGCTCCATCTGCCTGCTCGCAAGGCCTGCTCCATCTGCCTGCTCATACCGCCGCGTCTTTGTCCACATCCTCACCAACAGGAGCCTCCCCAACCACCACACCGGCGGTACTGCGTCGCTCGGTTCGGGCACACTGGACGGATCTCGCACAGCTTCGCCGCTGCGTCCGAAACCACCTCTCGCCACTTACCTGAGTGCGGCCGCACGAAGCGCACTGTTCCAAGCACGTGGGTGCTGCCCACGCACGTCGTCACACACCACCGCATCACGGACGGTTCTGCGGCCGCATCATGACGTCGTCTGCTGGATTGCAGGGTGCGGTGAGAAGAAATTTTCATGCTCTTCATCCTGGACGTCCCGTCCACTCCGGTACCCCTTCTGGGTATAGATGTATTGATACTTCCCGTTTATCCGGTAAGCACTCGTGGGATGTAACACCCGTTGGAGTAATGAAGTTCGAGGACTACGTCCTTGGTTGTACTGGTCGTCGTCCAGACATGGATCGCTTTCATGATATGTATATGCGAAGAGGGGAAGCAGAGGCGAAGAGTTTGTGGGAGAAGTTCCGAAAGTTCCATGTGTGGTTCAAAATTCCGGCCGGAATCGTCTGCGACCGCACCTTTGTGCGAGACGAGCTTGAGGCTCTGTATCTCGACGCAATGGACGCTTTCATGATTAAGCACAGTGGCCGTGGAGATGCCTTCGGCATCAGTGATATTCCCATGGTCACGGTTGGCGATGCTTTGTTAAGCAGGTGGTGGAATAAGCCAAGCTTCGTTCCTCGGATCAACAGGGAAATGATGTGGTGGAGTGAACTAGGTGTCATGGTGTGTGCAGATTCGTTCGATACAATTATGCGCAAGGATGATGCGGACGCATTTCGCCGGTTCTACCCGTCCTCTCCGCCATGGTGGAATCTGTACTACTTTCCAGCCGCTGTCCCCTCACCTTCACCGCCGTCTTTGTTCTACTACCACTCGAAGATGACAACGCTGCACGTGGACGAAGAGGTGGTGTTCTGGGAAAAGATATTTGAAATGGAACATGCCCTCCTGTTCGCCTCTACTTGGTGGCACGAAGCTTCTAGGGGACATAGGGCAATCATACTGCCACAAGGTACCGTCGACTGGTTGGAACATCGCCTTGGCGATATCGCGTTGGATCCGGACACGTCCAATGGGGGGCGTCCGCAGACTACGTTTTCCTGGATCGCCGATCGCATGCGTGACGCAATCGCTGCACCGGATCAGTACCAAAACTGCGTCCGCTTTCCTGAAACTTGCCACCCCACGTCTAACTTCATCTGGTCGGAGTGGGGAACTGGGTTCCCCAACTTAAACGAGCTAGGGAACAGAAAGTTCTTCAGGGACCCCAAGAACGGTCGGCACCGGGAGGAATATGTTGAATGCGACTGGAATGGTGAAGCTCCGCTCATGAACAGGCGCCATCCACAGCCGATACCCCTCCTTGCCCACCGCGAAACCCATCCCCGCATGCCGATGGCTAGGCAAGATCAAGTCGATGTTGCCCCTCGTACTATGCGGCCGCATATCTCTTCGTATGAGGATCACGTGCACTGTCGTCCTGTGCCCTGGCGTCAAGAAGGTGTTGGTTATTCTCGTAGGAGCCCTCGTCCCAGCCCACCTCCTGAGCACCGCATCAGACCGCCCGAATACTGCCTTCCTGATAACAGTGGCCCATACAGGAGTGGCCCGTGTCACACGCCGCCTCGACACATGCCACGTCGCCGGACGCCGTCTCCGCCTTGTCGCATGCCCTCGCCGCCTTGTCGCATGCAGCCGCCGCCACGTCGCACACCGCCGCCGCCTCGCCGGACTCCGCCCCATGAACACCGCTGGAAGTCCTATGGAGAGGCCAGGAGGAGTCCTCCTCGCACGCAGCCACTGCCCGCACCGGAGTCTATGCGGCCGCAGTTCAACTTATTCCGCGGAATTAACCCGAACGCTGGAGAGGACACGCTTCCGCGGAGGAACGGAAGCAACGGTCGACCACTTCCGCCGGTGGCTACGCGGTGGACAAAGAGGCCGAGGCGGCAGTTCTCTCCTCGAGGAGGTCGGATCCCACGTCCTCGTTATTCGCGCACCGAGGCAAATCGGTTCTGGGAGGAGGAGCAGAAGAGGTATCACGGACAACTTGCGGCCGCTGCTGCTGAACGCGATGCATCAGATCTCTCTGACGATGGGGAATAGAGCATCCCCGCCTGACTGCCCGCATAGACTACTCCAGTCTCTCCGTCGGTTCGCTGCGTGCCACTGACAGCCGTGGTGATGAACCTGGTGCGCGCGCGCTCTCGAATGTTAGCTGAAATAAAATCAGTTCCGTCTTGCCCGCCTGAGTTCCCGCTGTTGCAGCTGCCCGCTGTGACCACCGACGTCATGGCCGTGCCGTGCTGCAGTGTTCTGCAGCGCTTGCGCTCTGGCGTCCGTCTTCGGGCCTGCGCCCGCTTTGCCGGCTCTACACCTGTTCTTCATCGCGTCGCGCGCTTCTCGGTCTGACGCAATTCAAGAACGCGTGTGTGTACGAGACGCATTCGCCTCATGCTCTGGCGTGGTTGTGCTCGCCTCGGGCATGTGCCCGTCATGCGGTAACCCGCTCGCGGCGCTGTTCCTGCGCGAGCCGCGCGGCGGCGAGGGCGCGGAGCGGGCGAGCGGACTTGACCACGGGCGGCGGCGCCGGCGCGCATGGGGCGAGCGGAATTGAGGAGACGCGGCGACGCGGACGCACGTGCGTGCGGCGCGAAGCGGGCGACTTGACCTGACCAGAACAGGCGGCCCAGCCCGGCGACTCTCGGGGCGCTGTACTCGCGCGAGCAGGACGCCGTCGGCCAACGTCGTGGTCTGGCGTTCGCAACCTTGGCGCTGACGCCAAGCTTCCCCGGGCTCGCGTCGTCGGGGCGTTTGCCCGCGTTATCCCGGCCTGTGCCGGTGTTCCTCATTCTGCGGGTTCAGCGCCCGTGCTCCTTCGCCCTTGCTCGGCGACCGTGTGCCGCGTTTCGTCATCTTGCCTATTGCGCTGCGTGGACGAACGCGGCCCTTCGGCCGTTTTCGGCGTTCAGAGCGCTGAACATCGAAGAGGCAGGGCGCCGAGAAGCCCAGTCAGGTTCCAGGAGACAGACGCCGTCGCTTATCCGAACGACATGCCCAATATCCACCTGAGACCCGCATGGTGACCAGCCTCGAAGTTGCCCTGGGCCGAGCTACTCGCCGCAAGCACCCGGGGTGGTTCTTGTTTGTGCGACGGTGAGCGTCGGCCTGATGAGGCTGGCTCAAGAAGCAGATGAAGTACGGGGCTGGCCGGGGTTGCATTGTTGTATGTTCACACCCCATACATTTAATCAATTTAAGCAATGTACGCAGTGTGCGGCATTTAGAAGTCCAGCAGCGCACCCCAAATGCTTGGTAGTACCTTGCATACAGAAAGGCGTCTCATTTGAGCTGGCACAGCTGCCGCGCGTTCACGTTTTACGCGGCTCGGGCCGTTTCTTTCTCGGCGCAAGTGCGCGCACTGCGCGCAGGAATGCACGCTGGCCGTCTTGCATCTGCCACGGGCAGGTACTCCTTCGTGCGTGTCATACGTTATCGAAAGAGTTTAACCGAGGTGAACAGCATAATATACAATACAAGTACGTCAATAACCTGACCTGGTCGCACACTTGTAGCCCTCCGCCCATATGTGCCTCCGCCTACGAATGTGAGCAGGCTACAGCTCCCTCCCGCATATAGATACGCTTGACTCCAGCGTAACGGAGCACTTCTGTCTATGACGATCAGCGCGGCCGCAACAGACAACAATGTTCTCTGTTTGATTGTGGCCCATGCGTCCAGCGCGTCTACCGCCTCGACATAATACGCGCTGGAGCATAAATACTTGAGGCGCCACGAACGCTTCGGATAGCGGTACGAACCAGTCGGTGCAGGTGGCCCACGCCCACCAGGCCAATGACTTTATACGCTGTCCATATCGGTGGATGTATGAGCGCAGGTCCCACCAAGCCTCTCACGCCAGCACAGTGCGGCCGCACCCCGTACGTGAAGGTAGCAATTTTGTGTCCCCAATGAACGAACCCACGCGCTGCTAGAATACCTTCTGACAGCTGTGCAGGTATTAGCAGTCTGCTATTACCTGCACTGAGACAGGAGTTGCCGACCAGCCGGCTTACCCAACACTTCTCCGAGGTGCGTATAAGATGAAGAGCCTCTGTACTCCCGTCGACCACAACCCTTTAAATTTAATATGTCAGAGGCCTTACATAACCACCCGTTCCTATCCCTA
This sequence comes from Pterothamnion heteromorphum, assembly GCA_032358295.1. Taxonomy (NCBI): domain Eukaryota; phylum Rhodophyta; class Florideophyceae; order Ceramiales; family Ceramiaceae; genus Pterothamnion; species Pterothamnion heteromorphum. The sequence continues at coordinate 4,540 of JAULBV010007671.1, read as the reverse complement.
TGCACTAATTGGATGAGCAGTCTTCCTCCAAGCCCATTGGATGTATCTGTATGTTGCCAATACGTCCAGCAACGCAAATGCACACTGTCAAAGACTGTAACGGGAAAATGATTTCGCTGCCAAGAACCTCATCAGACGCAAATGCACACTGCCACTGACTGATGCGGCCGCAGAATATATCACCGCAGTGGGCGCAAATGCACACTGCCAGTGACTTAGTAGGCTGCTATTGTAAAGCACAGTGCCAAGGAGTGGCAAACACTGTACGGGCCCTACATGGGGAAAGTCGACAGCACCTATCAAGCGCAAGTGCGCAGTGCCAACTTCATTAACTGCGGTACTGTTACAATGGTGAACTCCGCTTGGGACGGCATTCATACATGTGCCCATGGACGCCTTCACACCAGACCTTTTAGGAAGCTTTTGCAGTACCCGTGTTCGCCGTGATGTGTTGAGTTAGACAAAACTCAAATGAATATTGGAGTTAGCGACATCGCAGGGTATACCCGCCAAATCCAGAGCCGAATCGTTTTACTACAGCCCATGGACTTCCCTTGCCCCAAAGAACGCATCTGAAAATACATCTGCTGCCGCGAAAATATAGAAGCACCCCGTCACTACCTATCCCTGGAAACATATAGTGAAGCTTACGGAGGACCACCATATTTGCGGCCGCAAGCATGCCGTGTAATGTATCCCAAGTATCACCCTCAACGCTCCTCAACCAATGCCCACGCCCCCTCATATGCACCTGCGGCCAACTCTGTCCGGAGTACGGCGCACGCACTGCAGGCTGCTAGTCTTTACTGCCACTATTTGCGGACGCACTTTAATCTGTGTTACAAGATAGGTCCCGCTGGGAAGTACTGTTGCTCTTATTCGTAGAGCCACTGCTTCAGGAATAACTAGTGTTTCACCTTTCATGTAGCCGTCACACCCGTTCCTCCGGGGCGTTCTTCCAATTACAGCCACGCCATGTCCATCGGTATTGCGTACCGCAGGACGAAATCTCGACAGACATGGACTGTGACAGTCGTAGCGCCCCAGCCGGAGTCAAATAGGTACTGCAACAGCAACTGGTAGCGGCCGGAAGTAAGCTTACGTCCGGCCGGTACCAGTTGTACCATCACCAACATGCTTAGCGGCCGCAACCTTACAATTGTATACTGTTCATAGCACTTAAGGACAAAACTGTTATCATTGGGTATACGGAAAATGAAGCTGGAGGAAAACACTTCACCGGCCTCTGCCCCACGGCGACGTTCGCCACCATAAACGTTTCGCTTCTACTGTTATACCCGCTGTTCTATGTTCCGTGACCATCGACCCACTACACTTTACGCATCGCGTACTTGTAGTGCATGTACGCATACAGCGATAAAGACTTAAGCGGCCGGATACACACACCACCATCACCAGCAGTTCCGGCAGACTCGAGCATTACATCCCTATTCGTGACCAGTTTCTACCTGCGCTTGCTCAACTATTAATATTATTAGCAAATAAATGCGGACGCACCTTGCAGTCATGCTTGAGTTATTGTGCTCTTCACTACGTTGCCATGAATCGCTTCAGTGCTCTGACAGGTACGAGGAGCAGCTGTGCATGTGGACCCGAATGCGGCCGCAATCTCTCTTCCCACTTGACGTGTGTGCAATAGAATGGGCCGCAGCCCACTCATACATGACGTAAACCTGGACACGTCAAGAACCACAAGGACAAAAGTTGGCACAGGATTGTACAGAACAAACTTTACTATCCCAGTATTGCAGCCGGAACTAATGTCAACATAGAACGCGAAGAATCAGTCCGTCCCGCGGCCGCATTCTGCCCTCATCACACGCTAACTTCATTATCTTCACTGCCCAACTCCTACATGGCAATGTCATCTTCGTTGTCCCCGGCGTATTCATCGACAGGTGCGGCCGCAGATTCATCATCTCCGTCACTGTCAGTACCCTCCGCACCAATTTGACTCTTAGGAGGATCCACCTGTTCAGCTTCATACGTGCGTTGAGGAACTGCGCAGACGACCCGAATGATCGCTCTCTCCTGCATTGAAGAAGGAGGCGTGAGCATCTCCAAAATGTTGTCCAGGTCAAGTTTTTCTGCGTCCGCAACCACGTCGCGTTCTGCACCGCTGCCACGACCTTCCAACTCTGGCCTTGAAACGAATGGATCCTTCCGGCTTCCCAGTAAGCGACGGAGGACAAGAGAAATGCTGTACACCACAGCATATGAGTTCTTACTATACAGAAGAGCATCGCTCGGTCGTCCACCAGTCGGGAGCCCGCAGATTGCCTGAAGTACATATGCGGATACATCAATGAGATTCACGAGTCGTCTCCACTTCCGGCGCTCACCCCCAAGATGATGTCGTACTTCACTCCCCTTCCCTTTCGGCCGAACAAGTACGTCATGCTCCAGTACTAGTTGCATTTCAGTACGACTCCTGGCGAAGTTGAGGTACTTCTCTTCGTTCTGAGCTTCCACCCCATCTCCAGTATTGTCGCATGAAAAACCCACTGGTATATCTTCGGCCGAACAAATATCAGCTCCGTCAAAGTGAGAAACCCAACTGATGTGCAAGCCGTTCTTGCCAACCCTGCACGACTTGAACTTGTCCCAATCAACGAACACATACCCGATGAGCTGAAAGAATTCAACCGGCACGTTCCTCCGAACGTTATTGAACATTTTAGCCATTGTCGTGTACAGGAAGTTCATGGCGAAATGCCCGTCGTCAGACCTATTCGGCCGAAGTCCTTGAGCAATACGCAGCCTCCGATTGTATCCTGTCTTATCCGTGGTCGTCGCTTCATTCCGTTCGCACGCAGAAGTTATGGCACTGACTCCGACATACGGTACCACACCACTCTCCACTCGGCCCAGCCATGCAGGCTTCGGGATGGAAGACGCGGCCACAGATTTCGCGTCGCTATTGGACTGAAGCGTTGCGCTATCCACCGCCGCATCACTTGCCGTACAGAATTGGCGGAACGTGTCACGTCGAGCATGAGCGAGGGTGTTGCTCATGATTCTGTTGCGCAATTTCGACGCCTCTAGGCCCGCACCAGTCTTGAACAAGTCCTTTCGATCCTTCAGCTTGATCGAAAACACTGCGGCCGCAAGGAATGCCTTCAATCCCTCTGGTTCCAGGTCATCCTCAACACGTCGAGCAAGAATGTTCTCGCAGACGCACCCCACTGCACTCTTGGCGAGTACAGTACCATCGAACGCTAAGTGAAGGTGGGGTAGACGCAGTAACATCACCTCCTCGTACCGTTTCTTCGGACGATCGCACTTCACTTCCGGCCGGACAACGTGATCTTCTTGTACCCCTTCGTTTCCGTCCACAGTTGATTTTTTCCCGACCAAAGCTGCCATTCCATCGGAAATTTTCGACAAGGTCGAAGTGATGTCGACCATGTTCTTTTCCATCAGCTGAAACCTGTGTTCCATCTGGTCGAGACGCACCTGTTCTCCCCCGTTTTGCGGCCGCATACGAGACCGTGCGTTCTCGGTGCGTTCTGCCGGACCGAGTTCAGGTTCCGATCCACTGTTGCCCACGTTGCGATCGCCATCTTCCGGAATCATCTTCCCAGCACCACTCTTCGATCCGGGCCTTGCAACTGGCGTCTTGGCAGGTTCTTCTCGGACGGTTCTTCCTGGGGAAGGGGACGGCGGACACGGTGCAGGAGAGCACGGGGGTGATGAACTGACATTGTCCGGCCGGAAATCTTTGTCTTCTTGGTCGTCGCTGTCTTCGGCCGAACGCTTTCGGCGATCCTTCCCGACTGATGTACGTTCTGGAGGCGAACCATCAGGACGTTTCCCTTTCGGGGATGGAGTTCTCTTCGTGTTAGCACTGCGTCCGGGTTTCGGTGCAATCTTTCCCTTCTTCTTCGGCGGAGTTGCCTTCATCATCATGTCTTTCTCCGTCACTGTAGACGACTCATTGCCTTCCTCCCCAGCCGGCCTCTTGCGCAGACCCATCCGTGCGGTTTTCGGCGCCATGGTCGTCGAATAGGAGAATGCGGCCGCAGGTAAGCAGATGTCCGCTGTCTTCAGCCTCACGTTTCACTTACATTCGGACGAAATAACAATGGTACAGCGCTCAACTACTTATGCTGCAATAATTACGGTACTGATAAATGATACCTCAGAATGTATATTTTCATTTTACTTTTTTGTTGTGGTGCACCCAGATTTGACCGTTTGGAGTGCTGTAAATTACAATACGTCTCAGAACTTCTACGATCCTGATGTATCAGGATTGTAGACGTCGGTTGAGACGCATTCGCCCCTCCCACACGCCGACGGCTTCACGTACTCTGAACCACCAACATTATTCGGCCGAATTCTTGCTCTCCGATTTCGTCCGACGACCGGTGCCCATCTGCAATATCCACATGGCTGCCGAAGAAGAACAGGTACTCCCTGCCGTCGCCGATCGCATCTTTGTGCGGTACGAACTGGTGAGGCAAGGACAGGTCTGGTGGCCGGCGACCGTCACCGTCCTGGAGAAGGTCGGTAACCC
>JAULBV010007560.1:0-10135 GCA_032358295.1 Pterothamnion heteromorphum | reverse complement strand
ACTGTAAGCACCGTTTCGCGGTGCGCCGAGCCTGCATGCCGTTCTAGTAGGCCGCAGACGCCGGGCAATGGCTTTATTTCTTCAGCTGAAGCTGGCCAAGCAGCTGTGACAACCATTTGCGGCCGCAAAAATTACGCACAAGGCACACGTGGTGCGCACCGCCACTTGAGTCCAACATCACATCTCGGGGCGCCTGATGAAAAGGTTAATATTTTAATGCGGCCGCATGTACTCTACCTCCTTCGGCATGGTCCTGCGCCGTGTATAGAGCCCGAGAACGCGCCGAACGGACGTCTGGTTCACGCGGTACGCGGTAAACAAAATACTGTAAGCACCGTTTCGTGCCCTGTAAGGTTTTATGATGAACCAATGATGTCCCAAAGACTGCCCGAAAAGCTCGCAGTACGATACCATAGGAGCTGATGTTTTTTGCTTGCTGTATCCCGGATGCTACACGTATGATACCTGTATGATATCCTGATGGTATCCCTATAAAGATACCCGCATGCTGTCCGCATGATGTTCTTGCGATGTCCAGAGGATATTCGAAAGATTACCCGAAAAGGGTTGCTTTTGAACAGCTACGCAAAGTTTTAAAATGTAATTCTAAGGGATTGTATGAAGGAATTTCGACGAATCGTTGTCCGTTTTCCTGTGGCACTTGCCATCGCGGCTCGTGACATAGCCAATAGGAGAGGATCTATGTCTCTTGCACGTGTTGTGCATATCGCACGCTGGTCACATATTTTACCTCGATATTCATGCCATGCCCATGTTATTCTTGTGAATGACAGCCGTTATCTACTGTAATGTGACACGGGTAGGTAGCGTGCACCGGTTGCACTGATGCCACCGGTGCTTGGTTCCGGGGGAGGCGTGCCGCCGCTGCACGCCATCGGACAAGTGCCACAGCGCGCCGCAGCGCGTCATCCGGCCCCACCGCTGATCGCCACCTCGCGCCGTTGCTGCGCCGTTGCGTGCCGTCACCACGCACCGTCGCGCACCATAGCGCATCACTCGACCCCGTCGCCGATCGACAAGTTGGCGATCGCGTTGAAAGTACCCCAGTCGCGCTCAGTCGTGACTCACATGGCGCGTCGCCGCGGTAATTGGAGCGCGACCGCTACCGCGACAGCCCCAGTGCACCACCACACTCGAGGTTCGTGGGTGACGGCGACGGCTGCGTCGAGCGCCAGGTGGTCTTCTTCGTACTGAATTTCGCGGTGTTGCGATGTTGTTACGGTGGTGATTGCCGGCGCTGCGTCCCTGCATCGCATGGCTCCAGCAACCCGAAGATGATGATACACGAGGCATCCGCAGTGTCGCCGCGGCGTCGCACCGCGGCGGGGATGATAACGTGGAACATTGTGGGGGCAGTATCATCTCCAGGTCCCTCCATGGTGGTGACGCGACGTAGATGCACGCGCCGCGCCGCGGTTGGCTGCATGGTAGCGCAACCCAACGGCGCCGTTGAAAGGTACAGCTGCGCCAATGGGCACGGTCGCAACGCGTCCACTTCGGCCTGTCGAACATACGCAGCGAAGAGCCCATCGCTCGGCCGGACGGAGCGCACAAGATCGGTGCAACGTGCAAACATTCGCGCCAATGTCCGGTTCTGGATGATTCGGGTGGTGCTGATTGCGCCGGGTACCGTAGGTGCTGTTGCCACTCCATGCCTTTGACGATGTACCCTTCCTGTCCCCTTGAGCCGGCCACGCGAGACAGGAAGACGTAAGTGGTACATATTGGAATGAGCGGCAGATTGTGCTGTGATCCTCGTCAGTGGGCATTGTCTCGGCACTGTCGTTGGTGGCAGTTATGGCGTGAGCGCGAGTAACCGCATTTGGAGAGGCCGTAGTGACAGAAAGCGTCAGAAGCGTATCGCTGGTGGCGGCAGCAGTGCGAGTAGGATGCATGACGCGAGAACATGCGCAGTGATGGCGATTAAGAAGAGTTTGCAGACGGATTCGCCGCCGCGGTTTCTCAGGTGTGCGCAGTGACGGTGCGGACGTTGGAAGTATGTGGAAGACGTACGTTGGCGCGCGGCGTGCGAGGACCGAGCTTACTGGCGCGGGCTCCAGGATGGAGCCCTGGTCCAAAATAGTATCCATCTCTTCCAATACAGAGTGTGGCGCGAAGGGCACGTCGACCTCGCGGCGTGTCTGCCATCTGCAACAGGCGGCCCATAGTTGGCTACCAGCAAGTCCATTCCGGCCCCGTCCTGACACTCACAAACACGCTTGGTGCCCCTGTTGCACACGCAGCCCACGATGCACACCAAGAAATGCATGGCCCCTTGCGAGAGACGGTGCTCATGCCCGCCACCTTCTCGCGCAGACCGCGCACATATACCAGCGCGAGCGCGCGGCAGCTTGTGCCGCATTCTCCTAACGTCGAAATCGAGCTGTCGGAACCGTAGGCCGAATGGTGTCGTGCCGCCTCGGCGTGCTGCACCAGCTGTACGATCGGCAGGAGTTACGCACGCGTCTTGTCAGAGCCCGTGACCGACCGCATGATGACTTCCGCGCCGCTAAAGTACACAGGTCCAGAAACGGGAACGTACATGGCGCAAACAGTGCGGCATTCGGGGCCGGGATGATGTTAAAATGCGCCTCGACGGACACTGCCGTCGAGGGACGTGACGCAGCGTCCAGCACGCGACTGGGCGTGGCGCGACGGCCGCAGCGCGCACGGTGGCTGCCGCTATGTCACGCTCGTCTGCTGCGCACCTGTGCAGGTTAGGATCGCAGAGAACATACGGGCTCCGGTCCCCGGGCACACCGCGGCGCAAATGTGGGAGCGTCGAGGGTGGTGGTGGACCGTGAGCAAGAAGGTGTGAGCGGGAGCGGCGGAGCACGCGTGAGATTTCAAGTCGCTATATCTCGTGCATTCGCGCCGCGTGAATGCATGAGCGAAGCGGCGCGTACAGGAAGCGGACCGGTACGCAAGCACGTGCACGACGGGGGCAGTGGAGAATTAACAAGATGCCAAGCCGGCGGCGGCGCGACAGGGTAAGCGCGTGAGTGGCAAGCGGCCGTTGGAGCGCGGGCGCAAGTAAGTCATGCTCGAAGACTCTATAGTTCGCTGGCGCATGGGCGTGGATACTCTTTCGTGGTGCTCCAGAATATGGATGAGGCGACCTGTGGCGCTGCGATACATGGAAGAGCTCATCTGAGCACCGCCGGTGCTCAGATGCGCTCTTCCGAGCCCGGCGGGCTCGGCGGTGCCGTCCGTAACGGACGGCACGGCAGTAACGGTTGCGGTGCGGTACGACGTCACGTGCAAGCGAGGTGAAAACGACGCAGCGACGAAGCCCAGCTGAGACGCGGAGACGGCGGTAACAGCCATGCGAGCGCGGTAACAACCACGAAGAAATTTCTTGGTGGGTGATGTACACAAGCGCTAGCGGGCGGCCCGCGGGCGCCCGCAAGCACGACTGTGCGAGAGGCAAGCTGGAGCCGGAGCGCGTCGCATTCGCGGGAACAGAGGGCGCGCGCGGAGCGCCAGCGCGGGTGCTTGAATAGTGAGAATGCGGCGGAGTACTGGCGTTAGTGAATGAGCGGCGAGCAGTCGGAGGGCGTGCTCGAATGCAAGACTAGCGAGCACGCGCACGGCGGGGCCGAGTGCATGGCCGGCGAGCGAGCGAGGGATTACGGGCGCGAGCGCATATTCACGACAGAGCGCCGACGCGGGCGGGAGTGTTTGACGAAGCGGTGGCCGGAGCGGAGGCGCGTGATGAGGACCGCATGAGGGCACGCGTTGGACGGATCGAGGGCGCCCGTGGATGCTCCGCGTTCCAATGCATGAGATGTAATCGCTCAAGGGACCGCAGCGACTGCAGCGCGATGAACGAGCGGCGGATCGCTTGGGAGATTTCATTACACGGTTATGTACAATCGTTGCCAGCGGCCGGGGCATCATCCGGCTATCTGAAAATTACTCTACAGAAACCGACAAATCTACCGGAAATGTGCGACTTAATTTTATATTTTGGAAATAATCTATCGCGGTCATTGACGGGCACCACAGGACGGCATTTTTATATTGAAATAGTTTTAGAAGATACCATATGCACCGGGCCGGTGGAGATGGTTCTAAAATATATTCATTTACGTCACGTCGCTGGCCTCCACTCTTTTCCAACACTTTACCGCCGCCGACCCCCTCGCCCATCCCGTCGCCCATCCCGTCGCCCATCCCGTCGCCCATCCCGTCGCCCATCCCGTCGCCCATCCCATCCCGTCGCCCATCTCGTCGCCCATCCCCATCCCGTCGCCCATCCCCATCCCGTCGCCCATCCCGTCGTCCATCCAGTCGCCCATCCCGTCGACACCTCTGACTCGATCACCGACTGTTGTGCCCATTACCACTGCCGCCGCAAGCTGCGCGCTTCTCCGCGCACAACGCCCGCGCTGCGCGCGCTGCACGTGCCGCGGCAGCCATGTGCGCCCGCCGCACCGCCGCTTCGCTCCTTCCCGTCGTAATGGCCTACACCCATGCGCTACACACCGCGTAGCGCTACCACTCTCCGACGATCTTCCTATCTGCACGCACTCGCCGCGCTGGGCTCCGCGCCTCGCCGGCGCTGTCGGCGCGGCCGTTGGTGCGGCCGTTGGCGACTGCGCGTGCGCCGTTTCGTTGCGCGATCCCGACGGGCCGTGCGGGATGCGCTGCTCAAGCCGCGCACGGTGTGCGCCCTGGTCGACCTGCCCGTTCACGACTCAGTGGCCGGGTGTGTCTGGGCCGTTGGGTTCGGCTCTGTTCATGCGGGCGTCATTCTTGCCGCACTGGTCTCAGCGCTGGCGTCGCCGGGCTGGCCCGGTCGCCTTGCTCGCCTCTTCTTCGCGCCGAGCGACAGCCCGTTCGCGCGCGTCGTCTTTGTGGTCGGTCCGCTGGTCATGCTGGCGAGGCCGCCTTGCTCGTGTACCTGTATGATATCATGCAACTCGCCCGCGCCGCAGAGGACGCCACGTTCGCCGCCCGGGTAGTACGTGGCATCGCCGCACGTTACTGGCGTTGGCCGCGGCGGTACTGGTACTGGCCGACGTGGCCGGGCTGGACGTCATTTTTTCGCGGTGGTGCGAGCGCGGCGCGGCCGCCATACTGGCCGTGCCGGTGGGCCTGGACTGCGCCAGTGGCGTCGAAGCGGCCGCCATCGCGATGTATGCCGCGCTTGTCTGGACGTTCGGTCTCGTCGAGGAACAAACTTCCGCCACGCAGTGCCTCGCCGGCGCCCTTATGCCCGAACGTGACATTTCCCTGCTCTGCGTGCCCGTGCGCGGCGATGACGTGCGTGCCGGCATGCCAGTCGGGACTCTCGCGCACCTGTTCGATTCCATGGCACGCGCGCGGGGGTTCGTGCGCGTAGTGGAGTTGTCGCGGGCCATGGACGAGCGCGAGGGGGCCATGGCCGCTGGCGCTCCGGCTCCGGCGGCGGCGATCGCCGATCGCCGATCGCGGATGCATCCGAAGCGACCCGTCGGATGCAACGCCCGTTTCAGAACTGGGCGAAAGCATCCGGCGCGCTTGTCGAGCTGCTCAGCTGTTCGCGAGGCTGCTCGGGGTGACGGTCCACGCGCCCGGTTATGCGTACTCGACCACGGCGCTGTCGGACGGGACGGGCGGTGCAGCGCAGACGGTGGCACTGGCCTGCGTGGCGCTACGTGCCGTCACGGCAGAGCTCTGTGACGCGCGTTGCGGGACTTGAACACCCTGCAGTGCGACACGACGCCGTCGCGCGACGTGTCTGCCGTTGTCACGGCTGTGGCAGCCGCGCACTTGGTGGTGCACCTGGCCGTTCTGGCACGCGTGGCCGTGGTGGTCATACGCGGCGTGCACTACGACGCGGTGCGCATGTTGGTCGAAGAGGTCCTGAGCGCCGCAGCAGTGGTGCGCGACTGCGAGCGAACTGAATTATGCGCGGCGTGTGGGACGTAGAGTGTAGTTGCTGAGCGTGATCTGGGGGCGCACTGGACGACGACGCGGTGGTGCGAGTCGTGTACCCGACGCTGGATGTGGGACGGCGCCGCGCGGCAGAGACGGTGGGCGGCGGCAAGGCGTAAGCAGGGCGATCCGCTTGATGCGCTTCGACGCGCGCGTCTTGTTGAACCTTTTGTTTGAGTTCTCGCAACTAACGTTGAAAGTCCGCAAACTTTGCGATCAGGCGCTTCTTTGCTCGCTTGCTCTTCGCGCGTCGACGCGGGCGTCGCGATCAGGTGCTCGTCGACGGACGCGTCGACGTCGTGGCGCGGGTCAACATCATCGTCAGGCAGCGCACGGCGGAGGTCCAGCCCCTCGAGGTTCGTGCGCGAGCCGTTCGGCGGCCGTGTGACAAGTTCAATGCCGAGGTGATGCGCGGCTTGCCTCGCGGGAGTGGTGGTCGTCCGTGTATGCGCGGCTCGACGGGGACAGCACGGCGGCAGCGAGCACTGCTTGCCCGATGCGGTGCGGAGTTAGGTGACGTTGTGGCGCATTTCGCACTCTTCGGGCGAGCTGTGCGCGGTCGACGACGTGGGCGAGGTAGGCGTGCTCGAGGTGCCGAATCGGCCCTTCGGCACTCGGCACTGCGGATGGTGAAGGGCAAGGTGTGCGGCGGTTGAGTGTAACGTCTTGGCACCCGTAGTAAATACATGGAGAATCTGTACCACAATGGGCGCATCAAGGATAAACTAATTTACTAATTTACCAAATGCTTAGATTTTCGGATAATTCCACTGAGTATAACTAGATGCTCAAAAGAGAGAGAGAGAGCCACGCTTGCCGCCCATCGCGCGGCCAATGCCCACCGTCATGGCGCACTCCGCCGCGGCGGCGGCCCCGCCCGGCGCGCCACCTGCACGCACCGTCTCCAGGCCCACTGAAGCCCCGGATCGTCCGCGCCCTTCCGTCCTCCGCCCAAGCTCGTCCGTGCGCCGCGCCGTGTGGCCGCGCTGTTCACTTCGCCACTTCCGCAATCTTCGATCCAAGCGCCGCGCCCACGCATCGTTCGACTTCACCCCAGCCCGTCGCGAACCCCGTCGCCCGCCGCCCCCGTCCAACTCGCCGCACATGCACGACTAGTCCTTACCGCAACCGCTCTTCGAGTAGTCCCGCGCCGCCTGTAGGCGCACCACGGCCTCGGCCGCCGCCCACCGGTCCGCCGCAACTCACCGCGCAGCGGCACATCCTGCAGGGCGACGCACGTGTTCCATGCCGCGCCATTCACTACCGCACTGCGCCCGTTCTGCGCCGCCCCTCCACGCTAGGATGACGACCGCGTCGAGCGCGCGCGTACAGCGGCATTACGACATGGCCCTCTTCCGCGTTGTGCCCGGCCGCACTGTGCTCATGCGCGCTTCCGAAGAGCATTACGCGTGCTGAGGGACCAGAACAGCGCGCGTTCACACGCGTACGCACGCCCTCACGCGGCAGCAGCCACGCCCGCTTCTTCCCACACGCCCCACTAAAAAGTTCTTTTACTTTCTGCAGACCGGCCGACGGCACCGACGCCCCGCCAAGCGGTAGCCGATCAGGGGCGCAAGCCCGGCCCCGGAACCAGCCGGCGCGGCCACGCAGCCACGCGCGGCCACGCAGCCACGCGCGGCCACGGGCGTTATCTCTGTCCTAATATTCTGGGAGGTACGCATTGGTGACGGCTGCGTCATGTCCGCACAAAGCTGCAATCGGCTGCGGCGACAGGAACTCGGCGGATGGAGGGATCGCGAGGCGGCCGCCGCGGCGGGGTTTCGTTGGTCAGTCGGGTGTGCGGGCGGTCGGCGGCGGCGGGCTGTCGGGTATGGCGGATGCGCCTGGTCGATGAGGCGGCGGGCGGTTTGACAGCGGCGGCTCGTGACGAACGCCTCGCCGCCTCGAACTTCGCGACAGGGATAGAAGGAATAATCTTAACTAAGTTAATGCATATTAGGTTTCTACGCCTAGAGATGCTATTCTATTTGCGTCCGAACGTGCTCGACGTGGCCAGGTTTTGTTCTTCATCCTTCCACCACCGCTGCGTCCACCCCAATGCCACCCGCATCCCTACCGCCCTTGCGTGCAATACATTTTTTTAAATTGGACACCATTTCCCACAGTACTACGTTTTTACGTTCCTTCCCGCCCTCGTCCTGCACCGTCCGCACCACCCGCCACCCCTGTCCACGACCCCGCCGCTCACCACCGCACCATGTCCAACCGCGTCGCCTCGCTCTCGTCGTCATTCTCGCCAGACGACGCGCCGGACGCCACGCCGTCGGGCGTTACGTCCCTCGCGTCGCGCACCGGCTGCCGCCGTCCATGGCCCGCATCAAGATAGTCGACAAGCCGTCAGGACTGACCGGCGTGTTCGGCTCCACGGTCGACCAGGACGCCGCGCCGCCCAAGCGCGCGTCGGTGCCGCCGCGCCAGCCCACGCGGTCATCGCCGTCGCGGCGCGCTTCGACGGCTCGACCCCGGCCGCCCAATATCTTTGTCGACGCACAAGACGGCTTCCGCCGCAACGAGCAGTCGGCCTCCGCGCCGACCGCCATGCGCGTCTCGTTCGTGGCCGACCTCGTCCGCGTCCGCAGTTGCGTCTGCGTCACCATCCTCGTCGCCGCCGTCGCCTTCTTTGTCGCCGTCGGAGACGCGGTCTGCGTCATCCGCGTCCCCGCGCTCTGGAAACCCTGCCACATGCACCACGGAGTTCGCCCGTGCGTCAGCCACGGGCCCCACGGGAGCGGCGGCCCGGCACGCGCGTGCTACCGTAAGTAGTGAGCGCTCACGCACTATAGTGGCTACATCCAAGCTCCACCAGACGCACCCAGCGCTTCCCGTCGAACAGTACGTTGCACAGAACCACCAACCGCAGCAGCAGCAGCAGCAGGAGCTGAAGCGCAGGAAGGCGCGGACACCATTAACTGCGTGATCAGATGCGCGCCTGCGCGGTTGGGCAGCACGCCCGTGCGCGTCACCAGACCCACCTGAGCGCCGACCGCGCAGCGACGCGACCAGCGCGGCCCGCATGGCCAGCGCGGCCGTACGGCGCGACAAACTGGCAAACGTCAGCTGCAACAGCCCTTGCGGATTGGGCAGACGGGTCGCGGCCACGCCGGCCGCGCGCGCCCGCGCCCCCCGGACGCGGCGCGCGTGCAATTCGCCGAACGGACAGCAGTGAGCCGTCCGGCGCGCGCGGCAGCACAACCGACACGTACACGTCCACCACCAGGCGCACTGCGGACAGCGGCTGCGGTGACAGCGCGGTCGTGGCAGCCACGACGTGCGCCGCGGCCGCGCCCATCAAGCGCGAAGGCTAGGGCGCTACGACAAGCCCGGCCACACACACCGCGGGCGGCGCGCCGAAGTAGACGTGGCACGGCAGCGGCAGCGGGTCAACGGAATTACCGGCCTCATTGGCGTCGCCGGTAGGCGGGCGAGACTGCGCGGACGACGAAGGCGCGCGGCACGCGTGCATCTGGGGAAGATGCTGGTGGCATGGAGTCCGAGAGGCGGACGTGCGTGCGTGAGGGCGGGCGGCGTCGTGTGCTACGTTTGGCAGTTCCAATCCGTTTACGAAAAGTAAACGATTGGGGTTCAGGTGTCCTTCAATCATGCAAACACGGTGGCACGGTGCCAACGCTCCTACCCACAGGTGCAGACGCGCTGCGCCTGGAAGTGCATTAGGAAGTGCGCGGAATCAGAAAGCCGTTCCAGAATTTCAAATTCTAGCAGGCCAAACAGCGGTTTTAAAGATAGAAAACTTTTAGGGCGCTGATTGGTGCACTGGAAAATGTAATTTTGGAAGTTGAGTTGCTCATTGCAACTAGTGTGATACTATACGGCTAAACTGGTGACTTGGCCAATCATATTCAAAAATTACTGTAAGAAAAGAGCCGCGACGACCACTCCCGCATGATGTTCCATTTCGAGTTTCGCTCCTCTATTCGGGATATCATTGGAGAACCATCGGGGAGTTTTTAAATATGCATCTCCAGCCGATATTCGCAAGATCAGCATTCGAATATCTTTCGGATATCATTCGGTATGGTATGATCTAATACGAACATCATTGGAGGAGCATTGGGTATGGTTTTTGTCTTACAGGGCGCCGTCTAAACGTGATGACGTTGCGCGACTCCTACCCGATACCTCGGATGGATGAATGCATCGACTCCCTTGGAGA
>JAULBV010007449.1:0-10137 GCA_032358295.1 Pterothamnion heteromorphum | reverse complement strand
GCTATGTTTTCAGCTATGTTTTCAGCTATGTCCAATCCACCAATAAATCCCATTCTCAAATAATCGGATATTTGATCGCAATCATAACTTCTTAATTCGTTTAAGAATACCTTAAGGTCAACTATTTTATTTTGTTCCATTTTATTTATCCTTTAAAATTAATAATTATTTATAACATAAAATAACCTCTTTGTAAAGAGCTTTATTCTGATGGAGACGTATTTTGTTTCGGATTTAAAAGTGCATAAGAAATGACCCCTAATGTTGCTCCAGCCACCCCCAAATAAACTATTACCTTTATTGGGGTTATAACTTGTTAATTTTTTAGCGATTTTTGGTTTAGGTATTGTAGGGGTAATATGTGCCTTAGGGTAAACTAATCTAAGTTTATTTCCTGTACGCTTAACTCTTCCTCTTGCATCAACATCAGTTAATAAAGATAATATCAATGTGATAAATAGTGTCATAGTTACAATTCTTAACATAAGGTTTCCTATTCAATGTCAATATAGAAACAAGTCTTACTTTTTATCTTTTTAATCAAAAGGGAGCTGAAAGGTTTAAACCTATACATAGATTCACTTATCAATATTATAAAGCCAATCACTAACAACAAGACATCAATAAATAATGTTGCTCCATAATTATCGTCCCATTTAACATCATATAGAAAATATATAACAGTAAGGTAGTTATAGTATATCCCAAGCCCCACAAAGCATAATAATGCCAATATTACTAAACCGATACAATTAAAAAAAACAAATGTCAGCAATACACCTCGTACATATTGACAAACATCAACCTTATTTTGATAATCGGTATCGGAAAGTTGGCTATATAGCCAATAATGCCACGATTTTCTGCTTATTTTTGTCATAAATCCTCCTTTATGGGTTGTTCTTCATAACATATCATAGTTCCTGTAATTTTATAATAATCGCATCTATCTTCTATATCAAAATTTACATTATAATCACTACAGATGGTTTTAAAATTATAATCCATATCAGTTATTATATTGTTAAAAGCATAATCCAACATATCGTCCTTTAGAAAAATTCGCACTGTGTCATAATTAATAGAGTAGTTTGATTGGTATGTTTTTTTATAAAGAGGGGTTCTTATAAAACAATCATCTATTTCTAAATTACCACCCTTATGTAATGTAATCGCTTTATTCCCCAAACTAGCCTTATATCTAACATCAGCGAAATTACTACTTGTATAAGGTGTAAACCCCCAAATAACAGAATTTCTTACGACTTCTTGAAATTTCAAGATAATCGGATCGTTTTTTGTTTCTAATTTTTTACTAGCAAATCTTGACGCATAATGATGTACGTTTGACCATCGAGATTTTCTCAATACATTACATCTTTTCCAATAGTAATAACGCTTTGTACTTCGCTTATCTTTAAATCTTTTTTTCATTGAACATCCCTACCAATGATTTATAAAATCTATTCAAGCTTTCTTGTAATAGATTATTAAACGTGATAGTAGAAGTTGTTTTACAATCACAAGGATAACTACTTTCTAATTTAATAATATCTTCGTTTCTTGTTAATATCTCAATCCGCCTAGAACAACCATTACATCTATAATAAAAGATTTCATATTTCGTTCTTTTTTGAAAAACATCATATAAAACATCGACATCATTTAAAACCATCATAATATAATCCTAAATAATCAAATAAACATTAAGAATGATTAGAAAAATACTTATAGCCCTGTATAGTTTCATAGTTTTCTTAAAGCTCTCTTTTTCATTAGCAAGAAGAACATTCACTCTTCTCAGTTCTAAATTTGAATCAACAATGTCGTTAATCATCGTTTCCCGATTATATATTCTTTGTGGCTCTATGAAGCTACGTCCTTCACGATCAATATATGGTATTTTATCAGAATTATTCATTATATGCTCCTGTATTTAATCAAAGATGTGGTGGTTTATTTCAGTATCAAAATCAATCCTACAATCTTCCCATTGTTTATTTATTTCACCCATGGTATCATCCTCTCTAACAAACCTTTATAACGTACCTTTATAACGTACCTTTATAACGTACCTTTATAACGTACTTGATTATTTTCTATGCTCTTGTTAATCACTTCTTCGATGTTAGGAATTTTAAAATTTTTTATATTGTTACATAAATAATTAAATTCGTCTTTTTCTAAATCTTTAGTGAGGTTAATTATTGAATGTTCTCTCTTTTGTCGTACTGAATTAACAATTTTAGACATCGATTCTTGCATTTCTTTATTAAATTCCTCATCACTCTTACCTTTTGCATCATCAATGAGTTTATACAATTTATTAATTTGATATTCTATGAAAATATAATCTTCATTATCTTGTTGCCAATTATAATCATTTAGTAAACAATAATATGTCGATAATTGGTCTTGCCACATAAATATCATATTCATAACTTTAAAAGCCATATTAAACCTCATAATTCATTATTAAAACTTCCTTAGACTTTGCAGTCTTCTTGCGACTTGCATAAGAGTTATTATAATCCATTTCCAAATCAATTACAACATATTTTTTTGACCATTCCAATAATATTTCATTTGTAATGCCTTTATTCTCAATAACATTAGATAAACACCATTTAACGCTTGGATTTATCACATCTAGTGTGTTATAGAGGAGTTTCTCGTGGTCAGTACCCCAACCACCCATTTTACATTCTCCGTTATAAGTGGCATTAGAAATGAGATATGGGGGGCCAAGGTAAATGAAGTCATTTTCTTTATACTCTCTACCTAAGAATGTTTCAAAGCTATGCGTGGTAAAAAATGTATCTTTATCAAAGAAGTGTTGGTGATATACTCGCAGGTTAGATTCAATAGATTCATTAAAACATCTTTTACCAAATGGGTTATTGAATTGTTTTTTACTATTGAATCTTATTTGACTATTGAAAGTATAACATATAAGTAAAAAGAATAGATGTGGGCGATTAAGACGGTTATAATCAGCTCTTAGTTCAAGGTAGGCTTCTTGGTTGGTTTTGGATAATCCTCTATTATCTATTTCAGTATTTAATAAAGTAATAAAGTCCTCAATGTCAAAATAATCCATGATGTATTCATGTAGCCCCATGACGTAACTATTTATATCATTTAAATGATAATGATTAGCTTGTATGTTTAGGGGTATTGTTGCAGAGCCTGTGAACGGTTCATAAAAATTGTTTATATTTTTAGGAAAATAAGGAAGTATTTGAGGAAGTAGCTTACTTTTGTTTCCGATATAAGGAATTGACTTTTTATATAACTCATTACTTGGGTCTTTGTTTATAAATGTCATTTTGTTTACCTTTCTTTTCTCGCATAGTTTAAATCCCTAAAATATTCGGTTTCCCTCACGCACTTTTCATAATCCTTTAATTTTTCATGCTCATCTTTACAAATGTCATTTATTGTGTCTTGACAATGACAGTATGATAATGATAAAAATAAAGACCATGCAATTAGTAACCCAAATCCAACTCCATCACCCATAATTAACTCCTATTTATTGTTAAAGTATCTTTTAATTACAACGTTACCATAATTTCTATAACCAAAACATTTTTTGATGCGTATTCGCTCCGATTTATTATGTTTTAACCATTTTTGTAGGATTCTGTAGTGTGTAATTGTAGGCTTATTATTTTGTAGAAAATCTCTGTCTCTTTTTGGAAAATTCCATGATTCCTCACTGTCCACCCAAGCACCCCCAACAAAACTGTGATGCTCTGTTATAAAACCTACAACTACTCTATGACAAGAAGTTTTAAACTGTACTAATTTTGCACAATTAAACGCACCATACAATTCTTCAATAGATGAAATATCGCCAGTATTGGGTTCTTCTATTAGTGTCCATTTATTTTTCATAATAATCATTTCTCACTTTTAATACCAAAATAAATGGTTTCTAAGTCTAGTTTATTTTTAAACTCATCTGTTTTAACAAGGACATCATATAGTACATCTTTGGTAATGTTTTCTTTTGTTACATCACAAATTATATTGAGAGAAACATTATTTTTTACTAAAGCAATTATTTCATTATAGGTAATGATTTTACTTGCTGTTAAGTTGTATAATCTACGGTTTTTATATTTTACAATATGATTTAAACCATTAGTTCCAATTTTATCTGACATAAATTCTCCTTTATTAACTTAAATTGTTTATAACATAAAATAATCCCATTGTAAAGAGAAAAATGATTTGATGATTGTAAAAAAACCAATTTCAGTCGTTCGTAATAGGCTTCAATAAAATAGCAGATATTTCATTACGTCTGATATTTCTTATTAATGTCCACATAAAGTCTTTAGAGTAACCTCTATCGAGAATATCCTCTGTTAGGGGAACATATTTCCCCTTGCACCTATTTTTTTCAGTCAAATAGAAAGCAATAATATCTTCAATCCTAAGAGTATTAATAGGGTGGTCGTCTAATGATGTAGAAGCGTTATTTTCAATCATTATTTTTTCTCTATGAAGTTCAGAGTATGTTATAATCGTAAGTTTTTTTATTTGGTTTAATAATAATGGCAGTATAACAGTTATAAAAATAAATGTCAACAACTTTCCTAATTAATATATAAAAATGCCTGTCACGGAGTTGACGCTCCCACAGGCTCTAATGTTGAAAAGGAACACCAGCTATGTTTAATTAGCGAAGCTAACTCATGTGTTAATGATAACACATACTCAAATAAAAATCAAGAAAAAAATTTATGTTACATATACAGACACATTCGTTTGGACACAAACGAAGTGTTTTATATAGGTAAGGGGACTAATGCTAATGGAAGATATGTACGTTCATTTGAAAAGCGTTACAGGAATCAACATTGGCACAATGTGGTAAATAAACATGGATTTAAAATTGAGATAGTTATAGAAAATGTAACAGAGAAAGAAGCTAATGAAAAAGAAGTAGAACTTATATCATACTATGGTAGAAGGGATTTGGGAACAGGTACGTTAGTAAACATGACCAATGGGGGCGAGGGGACGTGCGGACGTACTGTATCCAAGGAAACGAGGAAGAAAATATCAGATAGTAATAAGGGTAAAAAACTCACTGAAGAAACAAGAAAGAAAATGTGTGGTAAAATACATACCGAGGAGCATCGAAGAAAAAAGGGTGACGGTAATAGGGGTAAAAAACGCACTGAAGAAACAAGAAAGAAAATGAGTGATAAACAACCAAAGAAAAGAGTTGGACAATATAAAGACGGAATCCTTGTAAAAGAATACCCATTTGTTAATAGTGTATCATTAGATGGATACAGTACTAGTGCAGTCAGTTCTTGTTGCAATGGTAAGAGAAATCATCATAAAGGGTTTCAATGGAAATTCCTATAAAAGACCAAGAAAAATGTGTTCAATTATTTTACAAGTCCAGCCATTTCCCGTCATTTTGTACCTTTGTGTGTTACTTACACCTTCACAATCTGTATAAAAATCAGGAAGTGTTTGAAGTCTCTCTACTTCCAAAACAGTTAATTTGCGGATATACCCTTCAAAAAGAACACCTTTACCATCTTTATTCTCTAATGTAAAGATTTTTCTGTCATCGGAAGCATCAAAACTTATATCCCCAATAAAATACTGCCCCATTTTCGCCGCCCCACCTCCTGCATCACCACAAAGAGTAACAGATTTATTATTTATATAATAAACTCTATTGGCTTGGCTATCTTTTCTAAAATAACCCATTTTACCTGATTGTACTTCTTTTTCAAGAAAATGAAATGTTTCATCAAATGGTACAATGTATTCTTTTAGGTATTCTTGGATTAAACTCATTCCGTTATTTCCTGCCCCCTTATACATGGTAGCTGTACACGTTAATGATTTTTGATTTAAATGTTTAAAGTGACGTATGTTTCTGTCCGTTATTTTAACAGGTTGCTCCTCGTTCTCATGTATAATATCTTTTAATAATAATCCTAAATCTTGTGGTTGTGTTACATTAGGAATATTTGTCCAATAAAGCCTTTTTCTTGTTTGAGAAGAAAGTTTTGCACTGTCGATCATGATATAAGGAACACCTAATAATTCACAGATTTTATCTGAATATTCTTTTTTCATAACAACATTTTCAAAGAGGAAATATTTTGGTTTAACTTGCTCTAATGCACGGATTAAATCAAAAAATAATTGTCCTCGTGGGTCATCAAATCCAAGTTGCTTACCAGCCCCACTGAAGCTTTGGCAAGCGAATCCTCCTATAAGCAAGTCATACCCCTTAAATTTAGAGAAATCAGCCCCTACAACGCTTCCATGATGGTTTATTTCAGGGTGGTTCTTTTTCGACACCATTATAGCGTATTTATCTATTTCAAACGCATCATACGTTTCAATGGGAATATTTAAGTTCTTTAAAGCTTGTAGCCCACAAGAAATTCCATCGAAAAGTGATAAAACTTTTAATCTTTTAGTCATTTTAAATACTCAATAGCAATCTTATCTAATTCATCATAGTCAACATCAACAGAAACATATTTGTTTTTATGTTCTTCGTATATCTCATTTATTTTTCTAACATAGTCGTCACGCATCTCAAATGCTTCCTCTTTATAATTTCACTGTCCATCATTATTACCTATAGAAAGCAATCTGTCAATGTAATTTACGTCCAAACCATCAATGATTGGTTGATTTTTTAGCTTCTCTGCTAATAGTTTTAAAAATTCAACATCATCTTTCATAATCATGTGACCGAGAGAATTGTACAATTTTAATTTTTGAGTGTAAAAAATATCCATGACATCAGCAGGGACTTCAACCTCATTATAAATGGAATTTAAAATAAAAATATCATTAAAACCATTATTAATAATTCTGACGATTTTCCAATCGGATCTTCTTTGTTTGCATTGAACAACTTGACCTAATTCAAACATAAAAACTCCTTTTTGATTGGATTATTTATAACATAAAATTAATGAGTGGTCAAGAGTTTAATCTAAGTCAGAAACATTTTTTTTAGACCACATTTTACATGACCAATAGCGGGGTGTAGTTTTATCAGTGGCAGTATCGCATTTATGTCTTGCTCTAAAACTTTTGCGTCTCTTTGGATTATCCCTTTTAATTTCCATGTTGGGGTCGCCGAACTTTATCAGCACCACGCTACCCTTTTCGTTCTTTACATAAACCCCAAATTTTTTACCGCTATCATCATTTAATCTAAAGGGGTCGTTCAATTTAACTTTTTTACCTTGATGTTCAGCTTCTTGCACCTGTTGACTTTCTAATAGGTTGAAAAACTTCCTTAGAAATGTCATTAATTCTTTTTCCATAATTTATCTTCTGTATTTTTTTCTTGGTGGGGGGTTAATTAATCTTCTGTGTAGTTGAGCCATCTGCATAGTTCGTTTACTTAATCGCTCAACCCCCATCACTTCTGGTTTTGCGTATAAGGTTTTATGAAAAGTGAATAAAATTAAAAATATCAATATCGTTTTTCTCATAAACCCTCTGTAAAATAATTAGGTAGTCTATTCCTGTTCAAACCAAAGTTTATAATTCATTGCTTCTGGAATGTAGAAATAATAGAGATAACCTGCGTCAAAAAACCAGTCTAAATCACTCCCCATTTCTTCTCCTTCTGCGTCAACTATAGTATAATCGTCACAGATTTTATAAATGGATGCACCGCCACCATCACCATACAAGGCAATAATCTTGCTATTATTCCTTGGATAGTCTACTGGAAACATAAAAAATGGGGTATCTATGATGTGCTGTAGATTTTCGATTTCAGAAATTCCTTTTGTTGCTTCCTCGTTCATACCCTATTCCTTTGATTGGTTTTTTATTTGTAGATCTCTTATTTTATTTAGTAATAATCCCATTTCTTCCTCATCTATCCAAACAACGTCTAATTCTTTTAAATCAGCGTTAAATGGGTTTGTTATTTTATTTTTTCGCTGTTTGCCATGTTCTCTACTTAGATGGATTACCCTAACCTTTTTTTAGATTTTAAAAATTTTTCAAATTCTTTATTCATAAACTTTCCCCATAAACCATTTTGCACAATATTTTGATATTACCGATTTAATATCATTCCACTCTAAATTAGATGCTGTCATGGTGTCTGATTCCTCTTTAAGAATATCACTCGTAACCCATTTAACAAAATCTCCTGTACCTTTAACATCAAGAGGTTTATCATGGTCAAAGAATATTTTTTGTAATCCTTGTTGCAAACGATTCTCAGTAACAGCATATTTAAAGAAAGCGTCAATGGATTCTTGTTTTTCAGGTTCGATTGAAACTGTTTTTGATTTGGACACTTTATGTTTATCGCCTTTTGATTTAAAACGATATTTCTTATTGTTATGATAAGTTTCCCAAACAATCCCCTCCCCAATACCATCTATACCAAAGAACGTCCCTACAGGACATTGTGTTTCCACCTCGTTAGTTAATTCTGTTATGACTTCAAGATGTTTATCAGGATTATTAAAATCAAATTCAATATCATAGCGTTTTATCTTTGATAGATTGTAAAAGTTAATATCGCCCCTATGCTCTATATTAGATATATCCAACCAATATGTATCATCATTGGTATTTTTTACTTTAATACCAAACAAAAAGAAAGTTTTTTCCAATTTAGAAACAGCCACCCCCTTTTGAATACCTTTACCCGCCCATTCTCCAAATAAAGTAATCATATCAATATTGCCAGTTATGGGTAAATAACTTTTTAAAAGGTCTATAAAGAAAGTTTTGTTGTTTTCATAATAATTTGCAAAGCCATATAATCCCCCACCCTCTATGACATTCTCTCTTGATTGGGGGTAAACCTTACCTTTTGTTACGTTGTAAGTAATTCCTGCGTTAGCACCATGTACTTTAACAGTACCAGTCAATTTTAAGGTAGGTAGGGGTATATTGGGATTATATTGTTCTATTCCATCGTCATCTTTTCCAATATATTGCACGTTTTGTTTTAATTCGTAAAACATTTGACGGAAATGGTTTGTGTCGGGGTATTTATTTAGCATAGTTTATTCCTAGTATTTTAGTAAAGTTATCAATTTTATTCATTGTATCTATAACAGATAATTTATCATCGGTTCTGTTGTCAATAGTAAAATTACTTATCTCATAAGTATCGTTTTTTGTCAATATTAAATCAGCATAAGAAAAATCATTAAATTGTAAATGTATTTCATCAAAGAGAGGAAGTTTAAACGGACTATGTATATTTATTTTTAAAACAACTTCCTTTAAATTAATTGCCTCTAAAAGGTTAGGATATATTTTTAATAAAAAATTCTTCTTTAAAGTACATATAACATTTTCTAAGTGCTGTATGTTGGGGTATTCTTCTTTAAACGCAGATAGTTCTTTTAAAAATAAAAACAATCCATCTTTTATAATACATTCTCGAATAAGGTATTTACCTACCACCCTTATTAATATTTTAGTCATAATTATTCCTTTATTTATAAAAATATTATAACATAAGAGGGTATTGTTGTCAATAACATTTTTTACCCTAATTATTTTATGAATACAGAAATTATACCAATACAAAACGAACCAACAAAAAATATATCATACGCTGAGGAATCTCTGTTATTGCTAATAGAAAAAAGTATGGCAAGAATGAAAGTTCTCGATGAGCTTTGCGAAGAGATGAGTGACGACCCAAAAATTTTTCGCCTGTGGGTCGAATGTGTTGAAAAATTAGCTAATGTATTGGAAAAATTATTTAAAATTCAAAATTATAATACATCAAATGATACTAAAACAGGCTCAAATAGTAATTTGCCCCCCATTACGAATGCTCTATTTTTAATGAACAGTGCTGAACTGCTTTCTAAAATAGAAGCACAAAATTATGGGGTTAAAAAACGAGCCGATTTATATGTTGATGAGTAGATTTATAGGAATTTCCAAATAAATCCTTTGTATTGTTTTTGTTTACCATTAGCACAAAGAGAAACCCCAGTATGTGAGAAACCATATTCTTTACAAGCACCTATTGAAGAGAATTTTCTTACAAAAATATTGTCTAATGTATATTGACTTACAGGTTTTTTGATTTCAGGTTTAATATTATTAGGAATGTCTATTTTTTCTAAAATAATA
>JAULBV010007338.1:0-10140 GCA_032358295.1 Pterothamnion heteromorphum | reverse complement strand
AAGCTATCTGATGGTAAGAGAGGCACTAGAGTTCTTGAACTGTATCGTACTTCAGAAGTAGTGCAAGAAGTCGCTAAACAAAAGGCTCGTTCAATAGTTAACTCTATAGAACAAGGTAGAGCAGTTGAAGTAACAGCTATCTCACCTGAGTACATCCGTAACGTTGATGTAGATATCAAGCTTGGTCTGGATACAAGAAGAGAACATTCTTCTATGGCAGAACAAGGTATGCTTCTACAACAGATACAGATACTAGCACAGGTCGGCGGTCAGAGAGTTAACCTTGATGAACCACTAACAATGCTAGCTGCTTCTATGGGACTAGACCCAACTAAGATTATAAACGAGGCGCAACCACAACCTGACCAAGGACAAGGTGGAGTACCTGGTGAGTCTGCCCAAGCGATGGGTTCAGCTAACCAACAAATCGCCCAGATGATGTAACTATAAACTAGTATGAAAAAACTAAAGAGGGTAATAGAAAAAGTACTAAATAGTCGAGGGTACTACAGATGTGACATGCCAGCCGGTTCGGCTGTGACAGAGTCAGAGATTTTGGAAATGTTTAAGACTTACGGCACCAACGAAATGTTTGTCAGATTCCTGAGAGACAACTGTGCTAGAGACATAAGACTTTACTTCCAGGCATCAACAGACTTTGACAGAAACAGAATCCGAGGTGCTTACGAAAGGACGAATTATTTTATAGCTCTAATAAAAAAAGCAAATGACAAACGTAAATAGTGGAACAGAAGTAGAGTTTGAATTACCAGAACTGGAAGAGAGTAGTGGAGTTAGAGTCCACTCGTCACCTGGTGATAGCGTTTGTATTTCTTGCGAAGGTTAGTCTAGACTCAAATGAGTTCTATATTCACCAAAAGGATTAATCTGAAACCATACGAATATCCTCAATTGGTAGAGTATGTGGATGCCATCAGGCATTCGTATTGGGTTCATACTGAGTTTAAGTTCACAAGTGATGTGCAGGATTTTCACATTAATGTGACAGACGTAGAACGAAGTGCAATAAAGAATGCTATGTTAGCCATCGCCCAGATAGAAGTGGCAGTGAAGACCTTCTGGGGTGACGTCTACAAAAAGATGCCCAAGCCAGAGATTGGTGCGGTAGGAGCGACCTTTGCCGAGTCCGAGGTGCGCCACATGGATGCGTACTCCCACCTTATAGAAGTACTTGGATTAAACAAAGAGTTTGAAACTGTAGGAGAGGTTCCTGCAATTAAGAAAAGAATTGAGTACCTAGACAAGATACTATCTCTGTCTAAGAGTGAGGGGCCAGAAAGATACTCACACTCTATCCTGCTGTTCTCTATCTTCATTGAACATGTGTCACTGTTCTCACAGTTCCTTATTATTCTTTCGTTTAATAAACACAAGGATATTTTCAAGGGTGTGAGTAATGCAGTAGAGGCAACATCAAAAGAAGAGCAGGTACATGGTTTGTTTGGTCTAGACTTAATTAAAATCATTAAGAAGGAGAACCCTTCATGGTTCAAACAAGACTTCATAGATGAAGTAATTCAGGCCAGCAAAGAGGCGTACGAAGCAGAGTGTGGTGTCATTGATTGGATATACGAAGCAGGAGAGTTACCGTTTATGACCAGCTCTGATGTAAAAGAATTTGTAAAGCATAGACTTAACAATTCTCTAGTAGCAATTGGTATCAACAAAGTATTCGATGTAGACGAGAAAGCGTTAGTTAAAACAGAATGGTTTGATAATGAAGTCATCGCAACGAAGCACGTAGACTTCTTTAACAAACGTTCTATCAACTACAATAAGAGGTCATCAAGTGTTACTAGTGCAGATTTGTTCTAGGCTTACGACTTTTATGGTTAGGGGGCTTGACAAAATAAAATAGTATGTTATAATACTACCCGTACAGTTTCCCTCGGCTGTACAACCCATTCCTTGTGAGTGGGGTAAGATGCAGTGTCTATTCCCTCCACTGTGTCTTACCTTGCTCGTAAGGGCAAGCATACATTAGGTACTTGTCAGTATCTTTCTTTGTATGCTCGGTGTAAAAACCAAACTCGCCAAGCTGGACTCGACCAGCCGTGGGCATTACCACGTAAAAAAGTGTATTAAAAATAAGGGGGCGAGACCAAGTTAAATATGACAGACGAGGAAATCAAAGCTTTACACGACGCTAAGGAAGCTGCAGAAAAGAAAGCTGCAGATGCAGAAGCATTGGCAATTGCTGCCAGAGCAGAAGCAGATAAGTCAAAGGCTGACTTGACTAATGTAGTCGATGAATTGAAAGCTGAAAGACTTAAGAAGGCCGAAGCAATTGCTAAAGCAAATTTAACAACAGACGGAACGGACGTTAACGCTCTCATAGAAGCTGCTCTACAAACAAGAGAAAGCCAGAGTCGTGCAGATTCCTTTAAGGAAGCACTGCTAGAATTTAAAGCTGCAAAGCCAGAGTTCCAAGCAGACGCTGCAGGACTTGTCTACTCTAAGTTTGAGAATGGTCTTAAGAGATTTAACTTCTCTGACATAACGAACAAAGAACAAATGAAGTCCCGCCTAGAGGAAGCATATCGTTTCCTTAATGCTACATCACTAGACAATAGTGGTCAAGAGTATGAAGGTGGAATTTCTATGCCTAACTCTATTAACCAACCACAGACTGGTCCTTCAAAGGACATCAAAGCTGTATTGGAGAGTACTGGTATGGATGAAGCTCGGTTCAAAACTTTGAAAGAGAAGTATCCTGAAGCCCTTGAAAGCTTAGGGATGTAACAAAGTTCCGTATAACAAAAGAATTTAAATGATTCAAAAAATTGGTACACTTGGTCAAGCTGGAGGTCCCCTCCTCGTAGACCGTATCATAACTAACTCCGTATCAATTGCGGTCGGAGATTCAGTTAGAACAGTGTCTGGATTCCTTGCACTAGGAACTACAGGTACACGTGTTCTAGGTCTTGTAGAAAGCCTGGTTGGTCAGGACGGTTTGTCTCCATTGAAGGATGGTACATACCTTGGAAACATTGGTGAAGTATATGCAGCATCTGCCTCTAACCAGACAGTAGCTATGGTACGTGCTCGTGTTGACATTGACCAGAACTCACTTTACTCTGCAGAACTAGACGCTGCTATTGGAACAACTACTGGTTCAGGTTTTGCTGGACGTACTTTCGACCTCGCGGACGAAGATACTCTTGACGAATCTACAGTAGCTGAAACAACTCAACAGTACTACTCACATGGTACTGACAGAAACCTTACGACTCAAGTAGTTGTAAATATCCTTGAGTCAGAAGTGTTTGGCTTTTAATTAATCCCCCTAATTTAAAAATTTACAATGATTGAAACTCGAAGTAAATGGGGCGAACTGATTAAAGGTGTTGGTATTGAAGTCTTGGAAGCTATCGACCAAGGTACAGAACTATACACCCCAGGCATTTCAGCCCTCTTGAAGCTTGAAACCTCTGACGTTGGTCAGAAGAGCTTCACTGGTAAGGTATCAGAGAATCGCATCACCCGCAAGGATGAAGGTGAATCTACTGACGAACTGAACCGATACAAGACGTATGTAACATCAGTTGACTACTCAGCTTACGGTGGTAAGATTGAACTCACTCGTGAGAATCTTATGGACCGTGACTTCGGTGCTCAGCTTGATGAAGCAACTGACATTGGTCGTGCTTCAAACTTCTCACAGGATGAAGCAGGTATTCAGCTTTTCAACGGAGGTTTCGACACCCGTGATACTGAAATCCTAGGCTACCGTTACCAGTACTACAATGATACAGTTCCTACTTTCAGTACACTGCACCCATCTGTAGTTCCTGGTCAGTCAACTCAGAGTAACGCTTCTGCTACAGGCCTCGCCCTGACAGATGCTAACCTTGAGACTGCTAACCTAGCTCTTAGACGACAGATGACAGACGCTGGTGGCCCACTTGTACAAGGTGGTTCTCCAAGTCTCGTTGTTCCTCTCGCTCTTGAGAAGACAGCAAAAGTTATTACTGAATCAGAACTTGTTTCTAACTCAGCTAATAACGACATGAACATTTACAAGGGTTCTGTAGGAGTTGTTAGTTCAGTTCTTATGGAAGCTATCCATGGTGGTTCAACCACCGCTTGGTTCCTCGTTGTTCCTGGTATGACTAAGTTCATCCATGACACACGTGAAGCTATGCAGCCATGGACCCAAGTAGACGAGGACAAGAAGACCCTCACTGTAGGTATCTACGGTCGATGGGCAAACTACACTAAGGACTGGAGACGGTCATGGGGTAGTAAGGGTGCCGGTGCTGCTTACAGTGCTTAACTCTTAAGGTAGACGGTCTTAGGGGCTGGTTCGATTCCGGCCCTACCTTTAAGTTTAACAAAAGTTAAACGTATAAATTGCAATTAATATGAGTTACTTAACAGTTCACAATCCTGAAAAGGTGGACGTAAAGACTGGCTTCAAAGGTCAGTACTACGACATACCAGCAGGAGAAAAGAAATCTTTCCCAGAGGATTTGGCTAATTGGTTTATGGAAACCTACCCATTCCTTGCGATAGTACCTGAAGTTAAAGCACCTATTCTAGAAAAGGTAGCCAAGCCTGAGGTTGAAGAAAAAGTAAAGAAGGTAGTAAAGAAATAAGCTATGAATTATTACCCAACACAAGTCCCAATAACTGCTTTCAATAACGTTACTTTGACAGCTGCTGCTGCAGGAAACCAAAAGGTTTTCAATGTTGCTGGCATGGAAAAGCTTACGCTTGATATCAATTATACCATGGGTGCTACAGAGTCTGCAAATAAATTGCACTTCACTCTGGAACATTCACCAGACAACGGAACCAATTGGTACAGTCTAGTAATAGATAGTACTACTACAGTATCTGCAATCACACCACGTGTGTGGGAGATTACAGGAACATCTAAGGTAAATGTTATTCTTGACATAGCCTACAAGGACATGAGAATGTCTGTATATGAATCGGGGGTTGTTACTAACTTTGGCACAGCTACTGTCTTAGCGACAGCATCAGGCCTATAATAAATAAATAATGTCTACTAATTTTACAGACGTACAAGTAGAAGGTTTCGTATTGGACGAGACAGCTGTATCTACTATTACTACTGCTTCAGCAGTTACCTTTACAGCAGCCCAGATTGTAGGTAAGATGATTCTCCGTGACCCAAATGGTGGTGGTCGCTCTGACCTCTTGCCAACCGTGGCTAGTCTTTACACAGAGCTTGGTTCACCAATCAATGCAGCTAACGCTTCATTTGATTTCGTTATCCGTAACACTGCCGACGCAGCTGAAACGATAACACTTACAACCAACACTGGTTGGACACTTAGTGGCACAATGACGATTGCACAGAACAACTCAAAGACTTTCCGAGTTGTCTTCACATCACCAACTGCTGCTACTGTTTACAGTCTAGGAACTGTAGTACACTAAAAACAAAATGAAGAACCCAACCATACTGAGAGATGAGTTGAGTCTTCTTAACGAAAATA
The DNA here is from genome assembly GCA_032358295.1 of Pterothamnion heteromorphum. Taxonomy (NCBI): domain Eukaryota; phylum Rhodophyta; class Florideophyceae; order Ceramiales; family Ceramiaceae; genus Pterothamnion; species Pterothamnion heteromorphum. The sequence continues at coordinate 4,651 of JAULBV010007338.1, read as the reverse complement.
GGTCGGCTGTGCTCACTGAGTTGAGAAATGCTAGCAAGGATTTGAACAGTATTCATACTGAGACATCTATCGCTATGCAGGAACTCACGGACGTGAGAAGCGACAAGGATGCTGAAACAGCACGGCTAAATGAAATACAAAGCCGTGTTGTTTTGTGTAAGGATGAACTAGCTAGTCTAACTGCTGAGTTACATTCAATGCGTTCAGTAACCGAAAACTTTAGAGTTAAGAGTGCTCAAGAAAAGAAACTACATCTCGGACGAATGAAGGAGTTAGAAGAAAAGGTAGCAGAGCTCCTGCTATCAATTGATAATCTTAAGATAACTTTTGATAAGAACTCAGAAGTATTGAACAGTTCTCTTTCAATCATAGAGAAGAAAGTAAGAGATGCCAATGCTAACTATGCTGTCAGAGAGAAAGAGTTAAACTCTGTTACAAAGATTGTTGATGACCTACGAGAAGAAGAAAAGAGAATACTCAAAGATAGATTAAAGAAGGAAGATAAGATTAGAATCAGAGAGAAGATGGCCGACATGAGGGAGAAAGGCCTAGACAAAAGAGAATAGGATATCTTCACAATGTCTGGTGATTTAAAGATTATCTACGGAAGAATGAAGGAGCTCTACGCAGTAGTAGACCCCAACATAGACCTTGATAAATTAATAACCCAACCAGAATAATATGTCTCTCCCTTTTAACATAACAAACCCAGGATTCTACATCAGTGGTTTGCTTACGTCTCAAGAAGCTACGTTTGTAACCAACTTGGTTAGCTTGACTCCTAATGATGGAGATACTTTCATTTACGATTCTGGTACAGGTCTTTGGACAGTAGGCCCAGGCGGTGGAGGAGGTGGTATTGGAGATGTAGTAGGTCCTGCATCTTCTACAGACAATGCGGTTGCTCGATTTGATGCGACTACCGGAAAGCTAATACAGAACTCTGCAGTTCTTATTGACGACAGTGGTAGTATCACTATTCCTGCCGGACAATTTATAAAGTCAGGCTCTAATACAATCTTCGGAGGTAACGGTACTAATACTTTGTTCAGACCAGACTCTAGTGGTGGAGACATACAGCTCCAATCATTTGCAGGTACAGTAAGAACTACTTTCTATGATAGTGGTGCTGCATTGTTCACTGGTGATGTATCAGTGCCGGATGAGGCCTATGGCGTGGGATGGAACGGTTCAATGGAAGTACCAACTAAAAATGCTCTATATGACAAGATTGAAACTCTGGGTGCTGGTGGTGGCACTAACACTTATTTCAACAATACTTACATTGACCAGTCCGCTGGTACAAGTGATACTTATGGTGTTCTAGCAGGACTAGTCAATAGTTCTAACGTTACCTACACAGTATCACAAGGAGAGTATGCAACAGGAACTTTAAAGGTTTGGCTTAATGGTCAACTACAAACGCAAGGGACATCAGAAGACTGGGATGAGACAACCCCTGCATCTGGTACTTTTAACTTTAATACAGCACCAACAACGGGTGACTTGATTACTGTTGAGTATCAGACAGAAGTTTTGTCTAGCCTTACTGTTGCTACGACAGACCTACTTTACACACCTAAGATTTATGTTTATCTTCCTGATTATAAACCACAAACAGAAATCAATGACTTCGTAACAAACGAGATAACCCCTAACGGAAAATTCTGGGGAGTGTTCTGGGAAAACTTCAGATTCAATTCAGATGGTACTACTCTCTTTGTTGATGATGTAGAATCTGGAGTATTGAACATGGGGTTTGATGCTGGTACTAAAGCAATAGCTCAGAGTATAGCAGACAATGTAATTGTCGGTGTTGCTGGTGATGTTAGTGGTGGTACAGGTGCTGGAGCAATGCTTGCAAACGGTACACTTCGTTCAGACGCAATCACAGACATTGTAACACACGTAGATACCCAAGGATTCCAAGGTGTAAATATCAACTTTGAACCAATTGCTAGTTTGACAGGCTCTGTTCTAACCAATTTCAGGTCATTCATGACAGCCTTAAGGGTAGCCTTGGATGCAGTAGACCCAGCTCTGATACTAACCTGGGCAGGACAGCTAGCTTGGGACAGTGACCAACCCAACAAAGAATATTCTTCTGTGAACTACACAGGTGAGTCTAATATGTCAGGTACAAATAACTTCTCAATCACATTAAATGATTATGAAGATATTGGCTGTGACATTATTGAGATGCAAGCTTATGACCAGTTCTATGACTTTGGTTTTGAAGAGTTTGGTATAACATCTCCAGACCAGGTACGGAATTCAATTAACTTTGCACACTCACGTTTACCAAAGAGTAAGTTTGGTTTGATTATAGGGACTTACGGCGTACAAACTAACTCTGGTGTTGACGAATATGGCGAGAACTTGGACGGTAACAACCTAAACCGTGCAGAAATAACTGCAAAGGATGCTACATTCTATAGTACAGCTACTAGACAGAACAACAGATATCTGTTGAAGACAGTGGATACATCTGTTGGTACTGTGACAATGACGATTGCTACACCGGCTGTTGTATCTCTCACAGCACATGGTTTAGCTATAGGTGAAACCATATCTTTCACCACAACTGGTGCCCTACCGACTGGCATAGTAGCAGGTACAACTTATTATGTTATCTCTGCTGGATTCGGAGCAAACTCTTTCAGAATATCTGCAACAGATGCTGGCTCTGCAATCAACACAACTGGTACACAGAGTGGAACACATACGGTTCACAGACGTACAAACATAATGGCACCAGACCAAAGCACAGTAGATACTTATTACAATATCTGTAAGAATAGCGAGGTTGAGTACATTGGTTTCTGGCTCTGTGGGGATTATTATTATCCATCAGTAAGATAACATGGCACAAACTAAAATAAAATTAAGCCAGATAGAATCTTTCAGTGTAACTGGAATATCTAGAACTGTTGTTGTTACTTCTGGTAACGTGACAGCTGGTTCTGCAGCTGGTACAGAGTATAACTACTTTGTAGCTGGTGCCCATACAATATCCCTGCCAGCAGCCTCTGGTAACACAAACCTTTATACTATAAAAAATAACCACAGTGCAGCTATCACAATAGACACTGTAGGTGCTGAAACAATTGACGGGACAGCAAGTATACAAGTAGCTCCTGAAGACTCTGTATGCATTATTAGCGATGGGACAAATTATTTCGTAGTTTAATTATATGGCATATAAGAAATCAAATGCAAACGGTCAGGCCACCATGGCCAACAGTGAGCCTGTTGTCATCGCCAGTGACCAGTCAGCGATAACTGTAACGGCAACTAACCTAGACGTGCAGAGTGGTGGTGCAGACCTTGCTACTACTACACAAGCAGCGTCAATGGTTACTGCTCTGCAGCTCATAGACGATACAGTAGCAACGCTTGGTACAGACACATACACTGAGGCAGTCAACAAAGGTTTGGTTATTGGTGCTGTGCGTCGTGATGCAAACACAACACTAGTCGGGACAACAAACGAGATTGGTCCTCTGCAGATGAATGCAACTGGTGAGTTGAAGGTTGTTGCAGTAACAGCTTTGCCAACCGGAGCTAACGTTATTGGAGGTGTTACGATGGCAGCCAACGCCACTACTTCTCCAGCCAAGGCTCGTGACGGTGTGGCTGGTGCATCAGACACAGGTATTCCTGCGCTGATGATTCGCCGTGATACTCCTACTGCTGTTACTCCTATTGCTGGTGACTGGGAACCACCACAAATTAGTGCCAACGGTGAACAGTGGGTACGTCTAGCTGGTGAGCTAGCAGACGATGCTGCGTTCACTCCTGCCACTACTCGTGTAGTTCCTGTAGGATTCTTCGCAGACGAAACTGCTACTGATTCTGTAGATGAAGGAGACATTGGTGCTGGCCGTATGACATTGGACCGCAAGCAGATTGTAGCTAACTATGCTCACACAGCTGGTGGCGCTACTCCATACAAATTGGTGTCAGCAGCTTCAACAAATGCTACGTCAGTTAAGGCTTCTGCTGGTCAGTTGTACATGATTACAGCATCTAACGTAAATGCTGCAGCAAGATACCTTAAGCTTTATAACAAAGCTTCTGCACCTACAGTTGGTACAGATGTTCCTGTGCATACGTTTATCATACCAGGCAACACTGCTGGTGCAGGTACTAACATACCTGTTCCTACTGTAGGACTAAACTTCTCAACAGGGATAGCGTTTGCTCTGACAACTGAAGCAACAGATGCTGGGACAACCGCAGTTGCAGCTTCAGAAATAGTAGTTAATCTAGCTTGGCTATAAACTTATGTTTACTTACAATTTGACAGACAAAGCAATAGAGAACGGACAAGCAAGAGTAACATTCCAATTCACTGATGGTACAGTAACAGTTTCAAGAACATGGATTGTTACAGACGAGGCGGACATAGACAGACGTATAGAGAATGAAATAGCATCGCTGGACAAGGCAGTGGCACTTAATGGACGCCTTGTTAAGAACAACTATGTCAAAGCAGCGCCAGCCGTTAAGGTTGAGACACCTCTTGAGTTAGCAGAAAAGAATCTATACAGACTAAAGAACCTAATCAACATAGGTGTAATGAAAGAGACAGACCAAGAATTTGTTGACGCAGTTGCAGCGTACAAGACGGCAGCTAATCCTAAGTAAT
>JAULBV010007227.1:0-10142 GCA_032358295.1 Pterothamnion heteromorphum | reverse complement strand
GCGACTCGGGACGCTATCAAGTTTGAGTCTGAAGTTGCGAAGATCGCTCAGACTCTGAATATTTCGAACAAGGCTGCGGCTCAGCAGACTAAGTTTATTGGGAAGCTCTCTCGTGATTTTGGTCTGTCTGCTCCTAAAATCGCTGAAACAGCGAGAGTATTGGCTCAGGCCGGTGGTGAATTCGCCAATATAGCCACACTTGAAAAGACCGTAGCAGCACTTACACAAAGTACTTTGCTTGCCTCTTTTGAGGATCTAACTGAGACTACTGACGGCGTTATTGCGGCTATGAGCCAGTTCAGTAAAGAAGGACTAACTGCAGCTAAGGTTATTGGTTTAGTCAACACGGTATCTAAGAGGTACGCTGTTGAAGCTGGAGACTTGTTCGAAGTAGTCAGAAAGGCTGGGGGTGCATTTGCTGCTACTGGCGGTAAAATGAAAGACCTCTTTGGCCTATTCGTAACAATCCGAGATACAACCCGAGAAAGTGCCGAGAGTATCTCTGTAGGTTTGAGAACTATTACAGCCAGATTACAGAGGCCAGCTACTGTAAACTTTTTTGATAAGCTTGGCATCTCGCTGAGAAAAGCAAACGGGGACTTCATTGGAACAACTGAAGCAATTCAGACTATCCAAAGAGCCATTACGGATAAAAAGATTGATCCAAAGAGCACTATCTTTGCCCAAATTGTTGAACAGCTTGGTGGTGTGCTACAGCAATCTCGCGTAATCCCCCTTTTGACACAGACAGCTAAGCTAACTGAAGTTCTGGCAATACAGGAAAGATCAGAAGCTGAAGCCGCTGCAGATGCTGCTAAGCAACAAGAGACTCTAGCATTTAAAATCTCACAAACTCAGCAGAACATTGCGGCATTGTTCAGAGAGATATCTGAATCTGATGGATTCAAGATTCTTACTAGCTCAGCTATTGGTTTGACTAATGCTTTGGTGGAGTTCGTTAGAGTTGGTAAGGATGCTATTCCTTTACTGGCCTTGATGGGTGGTGCTTCTCTCGCCGGTTCGGTATTGAGGAGATCTTCTGGAGTCGGTCTGTCTAGAGGAGCCAAGGTAGGAGCCTATGGTGCTGGAGCCATAGCTTACGGACTAGCTGGTGGATTCAATAAGGGGGGAAAGGTTCCCGGTAGTGGATTTGGGGATAAGGTCCCTTATGTGCTACCAAGCGATGAAGCTCTGATGGCAGAACCCGGCGAGTTTATCATTAAAAGAACCAGAGCCAAAGAGCTTGGATATGCTGGTCTATATGCTCTAAATGCTGGCCAAATTGATCTAGCTTCTGGATTTGCTACTGGTGGAGCCAATAATGATAGTGAGATAGAGAGAAAGCTGGCAGAATTAGAGGCTAAAAGAGTAGCAGATAAAGCTCGCAAAACAGAGCAGGCAAATGCCGCAGTGGCTAATTTTAGAGCTTCTGCTGCGGCCAGATCGGCTGAAGCGGCTAAGCAAGTTCAGATGATGAGGCCAGATGCCTTTTATATGAACCCTCCTACTCAGACAGCTCAGGTGCAGAGCACCTTTATACCTAGCTATGGGTATGGGCCTATCCCTACACCAGCTCCTGTGGCTCCTGTGGCTCCTCAGGTTCCGGCGAATCCATATCCGGGCTTGGGTGGACCGAATACTACGACTGCTAGTCCAGCTCAGGTTATTCCTCCTTATGGATATGGTAGGCCTCCAGCTACCCCAGTACCTCCAGCTCCGGTAGTTCCTTTTCCGGGACTCGGAGGGCCTAATACTGTTGTTACAGATTCTCCATCTGCAGTTCCAGCATATGGATATGGAAAACCAACTGTAGCACCATCTGGACCATTTCCGGGGCTCGGTGGTCCGAATACCACTCAGGCTAATATACCGCAAGTTGTTCCAGCCTATGGCTACGGAAAACCACAAGCTCCAGCTACTGGTCCATTCCCCGGAGTTGGTGGTCCTAGTACCTCCGCACCATCAGGTAGGTTTACCGGGTTCGACTCACCAGAGGATATTGCCAGACGACAAGCCAAAGAAGCTAGATTCGCCGCTAGTCAAAATCCATATAGTCAGACTCAGCCAATACAGCCAAGAGGGCCGTATCCGGGAGTTGGTGGGCCTAATACTATTAGTAATGATCCTCTTCACGCTCTTAACAATTATTTCAAGCCTGATCCTCCAGTATTTGATGCATATAAGAATAAGCCAGTAACAACGCTTGATTCTACTCAAGCACCTACTAGATATTCATCTCCTGTCGGGCCTGATAGGGGCACTTTGGAGTCGCAGAGAGCCAAGGAGAGAAATGATCTCTTTAATAGTCTTGGGTCTAAAAAGCCGAACGATACGATAGCCACTATCCGAGCACAAGAGAGTGCGGCCATAGCTAGCGACCCAGATAGATCTCGCAGGATGGGGCAAATAGAGGATGATAAATTCCAGAGATCTAAGACTGGCGGCTATTTTAATTCTGCTAGAGTAGAAGCTGATGGTTCTAGACAAGACAGAACTAGAGCCATAGTGAGAGGATCAGAGGCATCTTACCAGAGAGAGTCGAATCAGGCGTCTATAGCTGAGAGAAGGGCTGCTGGCACGGTTAGTACGATTAGAAGTCAACAAGAAGAAAAGACTAAATCTCAAGGCTTCTTCGCCAGACTATTCGGTGATAAGGGCAAGGCTAACGCTGGCAAGTACATCCCGCCAGATCCGTATGGTCAGAATCGTCCTAGTTCAGCAACTGCGACTACAACTAAATCAGTAGCTGCTCCAACAGTAGGTGGATCTGGATCTGGTTCTCTGCTTCGAGGTGCCGCTGGTGGAGTTGGTGGACTTGCTGCTGGTGCCGTAATCGCGACATCAATCTCGGCTATCCGAGATTGGACCGCTGAGCTTACCACATCAAAAGAAGGAATTCAATCAACAACTGGTAAGGTTGTAGACTTTGGTCTCGGTGTTGCTCAAGTAGTTGGACCGATGGTCGCATACTCTGCAGCACAACATATCGCTGAAAAGGGAGTATCTAGTTTTGCTGGCAATATTGTAAAGCTTATTCCTAGACTGGCTCCGAGAGCCCTCCTTGGAGCTGGTAGGTCTCTTGCTACTGCTGGATTTGGTGCGATTAAAGGAGCGGCAGTAGCCGCTGCTCCCGTTGCTGGGTTCGCTGCTAAAGGAGTCATTGGAGGACTAGCCCTATTTGAGAGTATCGCTGCTATCAGCAGATTTGTTCGAGGCAAAAAGCAAGGAGCAGAAGGTGGCAGAGATGAGTCTTTTGTGTTGGCAGTGTCAAAAACTGTTTCGGCCAGAAGAGAAGCTCAAGCCAGTACTGAACGAGTGAATAAGGCTGCTGCTGATAGGGGCGTATCTTTTGACAAAGACAAACGACTTATAGGAGAAGAGACTAAGGCTCTCCTTAGCGATTTTGTGACGAGAGGAGAAGATGGTCAAGTCACCCTAACAGACGCAGGAGCTAATATTGCAGCAAGAACTGATGGTGACAAGTATATTGACGCCTTCATTAAGGATCTTGAATTAACCGGCAAAGAGGCTACTGAGTTTAGCTTAGCGATAGGAGAAATTCGACAGCAAGTTGACGCCCAAGTAGCTTTAGCTAGAGATGATGCAAAGACCAAAAGAGCACTTATAGCAACAGAAGCTGAATCTATCAAGGCTCTTATTGGCTTCTCTTCTGCTATAAAGAGAGCATCTGACCTATCAGCATTTGGAGATTCAGCTAGTAATATTGCATCTGGCAGCTTTAAAGTCAATGCGTCTGAGCTTGGTGCTTCTGGAAATGACCCCCGAAGAATTGCTTCGGTCGCCCGACAACTTGGGGCCTCCGAAGATGCTATCAAATCTGTCCAGTCTGAAGGTGAGAAGAAGGGGATTCTGGAAAATGCTAAGATAGCATTGCAGAACAGCAATGATCCAGCCGCATTTGACGCTTTCACTACGAAACTTCAGGAGATAGTAAATTCTGATCCTAGAGCATCTAAGGATGGAATAGCTGCAGAGCAGATGGGTCCTGAGCAATTATTGGCCGCTGCTGAGGGAGTTGTAGAGGCACAGTCTACCCTCAAGAAAGAGATGATCAAGGCCGCTCAGGATTTTGACAAAGCCTTCAACCAATACATCGACTCAATTTCTCGGGCCAGCGAAGCTCAACTATCTCTAAACCAAGCCCTTCTTGACTTTGGCGATGCCGCCCGAAGCAGAAGAAAAGATCGAGAGGGCTTCTCGGCCACTGGCACCACTCTTACGGATATCCGGCAGCGAAGAGCCTCAATAGGTCCCGTTGGTGACGGATCAGCTCTGAGAGGCGGCATAGCAGCCACATCAGGTAGGCTTGCTGCTACTGGCATGGCTCTCAATAGAGATCCGCAGAATGCTGCACTACAGCAAACCTTTGCTGGATTGCAAGTTCAGCAGAAGGCTCAGATGGAGCTTTTGAAGCAAGATAACCAGCTTCGTAGCCAATTGATTGATTCAATTAAGGAGGAATTGGCTCTAGAGCAAGGAAGAGCTAAAACCTTCCAAGAAGTAAACAAAGCCCTAAGTGGGGAGATGGGTATAGATGCCCAAATCCAAGCTCAAGATACTGCCAGAATCGCCAATGAGGCTCAGGCCGCTATTGATAGGGGCGACGTAGCTGGGGCTCAGGGAATTATATCTAATTCCACCATGTTTGGACAGAATCCTGAAACTATTAAGGGGCTGCTACGAACTAGTGGCAGAGAAGCTGTTGATCAGTATTCTCAACAAAAGGGTGCCGCCATGTTCGGTGGTGGTCCTTTGCAGAGAGATGCTCAATTCTCTGCCTTCGGTAGAACAGAACAGGGTACTGTTTTAGATGCAAACCTCGGAAAAAGAAACGAGGAACTTGCTAAAAATGATGCCGCCAATATTCAGGCTATGTCTGATAATGTGCTATTGCTGAAGGATACTGCGGCTCTCTTCACTCAGTCCATCTCTGCAATGGGAGGTCATATGACTGCCTTTAGTGGGGAAATGAGGAACATAGTGGCTTCGCTGAATAATGCGTCAGTGAAACTGACTATGGCTCCAGCAAATGTGGTAGTGAGCCTGAACAATGCCGAAGGGCTAGGAATCATCTCCAACGAGATGAAAAGACTGGTCAACGAAGCAATAGCTCAGAAGTTCTTGGAACAACAGCAGGGGATGTAAATGCCAGTAAAGATAAACAACAAGGCTATCTTGCCAGCTCCTATAGCCACATTCACTAAGAGTCCCATCTTCTCAGAAGACGGGGCTCAGATCGGTGCGGACTATTCTGTGTCTTTCGATGGGAGAATTTTGCAGAATAAGGGTAATCCGATAGCTAGTACTGGTACTACATTTTCCTCATCCTTATCTGTCGACTCATGGACTACTACAGAATCGGCAGATGATGATCCTCTCCATGGGGTTGGCAATTCAGACCTTCTTATTTCTACTATCACTAAGCTAGAACAGCTTAGAGACTTAGTTTCTCCTGCGACTGGGGTAAAGGTAGAGATTGTAGGCTTTGAGCACGATCAGGGGATCAAGTTCTATGGCGACCTTCGGTCGTTCAATGTGACATCGGAAGGCAACTGGGCTAAACCAGCAACCTATTCGATGGAATTTGCCTTTTCTAACTTCATTGGGCCTGCAAATGTAGGCCTATTTGGTGCTGGATCATCAGAAGATGCATTTAGCTACTACGTAGCTTCGGTAAAAGAGAGTTGGTCGATTCAAGAAGCCGATCAGGTTGTGGTCAACACAGGAAACTGGGGGGACGTCAAGAAGGTCTACAATATCACCCACTCTGTTGATGCTAAAGGCAAGAGGGTCTATGATGCTTCTGGTCTGCCAACTCTACACCCATGGCAGCAGGCTAGTGGCTATGTGAACACTATGATTGGGCTAGGGGTGGCTAATCTGCCAGATAGTCTACTCGGTATAACTTCTGGTTACTATGCCACTAACCATAAACTCACAGAGAATATCGATAAGAGCACCGGCGGATACGCAATCGAGGAAACCTTCTCTTATGTGCCATCTGGTATGATGCCATCTGGCCAGTGGGCTTTTGAAGAATGCTCAATCAGTATCGATAAGACAGAAGGCTCACTGACGAATGTTTCCATTAAGGGGACTATTACTGGAATTGAAACCAACGTGGCCACTGGAGTGGTCGGAACCAGTGTGTCAAAATTTGCTAATGCTCTGGCCTACTACAACTATGTGGAGCCGCACTTATACACAAGAGCCAGACAGAACATCGGAAGTCTCCCATGGCTTCATCCTATGGTCAAGACTACAGCAGTCGGCCAATTACCTAATGCTGGCCAAGTCACCTATGACTATAATTATGATAACAGGCCACCAAATCTGATATCCGGGAGTATCTCAGAAGATATCTCCATTAATGATACATATCCGGGGCAAATCTATTCGGCCACTCCCGTAATCGGCAGAAATCAGCCAGTACTTCAATACTTGGGATCTCGATCTGAGTATAAGAGAACTTTGTCGATTAATGTGCAAATGGGTACTATGGCACAGAATTGGGCGTATGGAGATGTGAATGCTAGTGGGAAACTAACGTCTCCTACAGCAACTGGAGTAAGAAATTGGCTGATAACTCAGAAACCGAGCATTAGTCATTCTGGGGACTTTCAAACAATTTATGATGCAGCCAATCCAGCCAATGAGGTGGGTGTAATACCTACTAAGGTGTTCTATGATGCCCCGCAGGAGTCATGGAATCCCAAAGTCGGCAACTATTCATATTCGATTGGGTGGACATTCGAGAGAAGTTAGGACAAATTCATGGAAAGTATTCCGCCATTTGGCGAAGGCAATACGTCGAGCGTACCTGTACAAAAGTTCATGGGGGCTACGGTAGCCAAGTTTAACTGCTCAGCAGACTTTGCTTCTCAGCCGGGCTCATGCTCCATCGATCTAGTCGTAGATGATACTCAGGGAGATGTATTTGCTCCCGGAGTTGTCGGCTCTCCATACTATTTCACCATTTTAGATGAGAATGGTGACACTATCTTCGGCTTCAATGGGGTTCTTGAATCTGTATCTAGAGAATCAAGCCCAGAGAATAAGCTGTACAAAGTTACCCTACTAAGTCCTCTTAAGATCCTTGAAGCCGTTACTCTCATCATTGATGGGTATACTGGGTATGGATCAGCACTAGAGGGTCTTCCTAGATACTTCTCTGATGATGGTTACTATCAGATAGAGGACTCAGACAAGCAACCGGGCTATCTTCCTGACGGGGTCAGTATGACTCCAACCGTAGATTACTTCGAAACGGCCCAATTTTCATTCGCGACTAATAATGCGAATCTCTCTTTTACCGGAATGTGGAATCGGTCCTATAATCTGATCAATGTTTTTGCGGCCTATGAAAATGAGTGGGTCGACGGTGATGGGAATCCCCTAGCCGTCGTCCCATTCGCAGGATTTGGGGCCTCAAGCTGTACCTCTGGAATGAGAGTCGACAAGATTGCTTACGCAATCGATGAAATTGTCAACAGAACAGAGGCTACCTCCCCAAGAAGATATATTGGTGGGAATTTGATGTATGGTGCCAACACCTACAACATTTGTGGTACTGCTAGTGGGTATGTCCCACCATATCCATACTATTATGGGTTTGACATTATTGGATTCGTTTCTTCAGTATTGAACTACCTGCCTGAAGACTTTGTGATTCCCGGCCCATCTATCTCGATAGCCGAATTTGTCGCAATCATTTGTGACACTATCAATGCCGACTTCATAGTAGAGCTTAACGATGCCACCTACAAGGGTGGAGCTTTCGCCGCGTCTATGAGTCAGACGTATCCAAACTCGATCTTCGGTGGCATCATCTCTATTTTACTGATTCCCAAGAACCAGTATGTTACTTGCTCTAAGCCATTCAGTCAATTTACCTACGATCTTCTCAATCTTGAGAAACCGGATACTGGGGACTATGAGTCAAGCGGCAACATCAATCCGGGAATTCCGCCAGCAGATGATGGCAGGTTCATTAACCCACTAGATTTGGACTACACAAGACGTGGCACAGAGGGGTCCGTCCCGTATGGTGGAAGGTTCCCAGTAACTCCAACTCCTACTGAGATTCTGAATAGTATCGCAAATCGGCCAGTCAATTTGTCGGTTTCCCTGAAATCTACTAACCCGACTTCCGGTAAAATGGTAGTGGGCGGCTTTCAGACCAGAATGAACATTGTCCCGCGAGACTACATCTACCAGTACTGGGGAGAAATTACCCTCGTCACAGCCTCTGGGGACATCACTGGAGTCACGAGGAACTCTCAGAAGTCAATCCCTGTCATTACGCAAACTCTGCCTCCTAACGACGTGTGGGACTGGGTGGCGATTGACATGCAACATATCTTCACTAGTGAAACCATCACTGGTGTTTGCTATGAGGGGATCTACTTTGCCAGTATGATGGAAATTCGAGCGGCCATGTGCTCTTATGAGTCTTGGCGGCTGTATATGATGGGAGTTAAGAGCCACAAATGGGCTGTTCTTAACTCTGGAGGACTCGGCACCATCATAAATTCGGAGTTCAAATCATTCCTTTCTACAGTATCTAACTATGCGTCATTTATCGGTCTGCCTACTAACTCCTATGTAAATGTGGATTTTAGACAGGCCGAAAAGCAGAAGATCCTAGAGAGGATCTACGATAAGGTTAGAGACATCGGCCAGACCCATTATGGAAAAAGCTGGGTAGCACCAATTCCTGTATTCAAAACTAAAATGACTCAAGATGGAGAAAGTTTAGTTGGGAATTTTGTTAGGTCGTGGGATGTTGTAGACTCTGCTTATGTGGAGCCATATGCTTTTGGCCAAATGGAGGCCCCAAAAGACTCATCTTTCATTCAGGATGGGCGACTTAAGGCCTTCGCTAACTTCGAGCATTCTTTTACAGCCGGAGGCAGCGATGATGTGGCATATGGACTGCTAACTGGTTCCTTAACCGGATTTGCTTCTGGAGTTAAGTATAAGTTTGACTTTTCTGAGCACGATAGTGCAACTGTTTTTGATCTAGATCCGTCTGCTACTGGGTCATACTCAGCAATTGGATTGGCACATGCTTCACCTAGTATAGATGAAAAATACCTATTTGTTCCGTCCCAATACTTTGATTATTACAATAGGGGACACTGTCCATTTATGGACACAGTTGGGGCAATTGGGGAAGATGGGCCATCTAATGATTATGCCACATTCTACGTGTATAACTACAACTTTGGAGGCAAAAGCGTAACCAGATCGACCTCTTCTTCTTTACCGAACAACATCATGAATGACTCAAACTCTAAAGAGTTTGCAGATCTAAATACGGCCAAGAGCGTTCTTGGTAGTAGAAAAACTGATGCTGGAACTTTTTGTACTGTGTTCACACCATCTTCTAGCATATTCAGTCATCTTGACCATTCTTCTGGTTACTATACCGAGGCGATTCAGCTATCTGACGCTCAGGGGAGAGTTACAAATTTCAACTCAGTAGAGCCAGCAACTGGTGATTACACTGCCCACTTCTCGTTTCATTATGCCGGAACTGCCCTTAAGGATATCCTCACCGGAATTAAGACTAATCCGGCTAATGATACTGGCTCGGGGCTTCCATTTATTAAGTTCACCACAAGTCCAGTTTACTACCCAGATTCTATCCAGAATAGTGGTGTGGATACCCTCGGAGGGGCCTTCTTAGACCATATGAATACTATGGTGAGCAATATTGGCTATGCATCCCTAGACAATAGAGCTGGCATAGCCAATTTTGGACGATCGTTTGGTCGCAACTGTTCTGCAAGACCAGCCGTCTCTCCTAGATCGATCGGTATTCCTCAAAGATCTAACAGATATGTCTATGGGCCTTGGATGACGAATTTTTCAGAGACTATCTACTGCGGTAAAATGGAATATGAGCAAAATGAAGAACTTGTCCCAGAAAACTTTATGATTCCAGTTTACGGCACGATTAATACCAACTGGCAGGTAGTTGACAGTGAGGGCAATGTTACTAGAACGGTTGAATCTGTTAATGGGACCTCTCTGAGCGGGTTCGCCGGTATGAATCTAGCCGGTCAGGCAATTGCGAATAGTATTGACGACTTTTCCCTGTTCGCTCAAGAGGAGGG
>JAULBV010007116.1:0-10148 GCA_032358295.1 Pterothamnion heteromorphum | reverse complement strand
CTGTGATGCGCGCCAGCGCTGCGCACCGAACCTCGGCGCGAAGATACTCATGGCCGCCCCCCTCCCCCCCGGCCCGCGCCCCTATTCAACCCGCACCCAGTCTCAGCTCATCATCCACTCGCCAACCCGCGCCTTGCACACAGCCGACCACCTCTGCCGCGACGAGACTTCTCTCCCGCGCTCCGACCTGCGCCTCGACAGAAGCAATCAACCATGACGACACCCAAGCGAATACCCGGGGCGCGCCCTCGTGCCCAACCGCGCCCAGCCCTGCGCCTCGACTGAAGGCAACACCTCGAACCGCGCGCCGCGACAGCTGAGCTGGGGCGCAGCTCAGCTCAGACGTCTTCATCGCCGTCTTCATGCAGTTTCATCTCGCTGCGCCCCAGCGCCAGCACCATGACCATAAAGCCGCGCGAGATGAAGGAAGGAGCAGCTCAGCTCAGACGACGAGCCTCTTCCCCAGCGGCCCGATCCAGAATCCCCACATCGGCGTGGCCGCATATGGGCTGCCTGCCGTGACGGTGAGAGCCTGCAGTGGTCGGAGCTGCACGGGGTGGGCGCTCTGGCGCTGACACAGGCACTGTTCGAGCTTTGCTCGTCGCGAACTACCAGAGTCGGTATGGACACAACGGCTGCAGGTCTGATGGAAGGCAAGTAAATTTGTGTGTTGCTTGGGCTGTATGGGGGCGGTGACGTGCGCGTCTGAGTGACGGAGTCAGGTCAGTAAAGAAGTACTTGAAAGTTTACGATCTGTTCCTAAACCCGCGGCAAACAACTACACTCTACTTTGATCCTGTTTACAATGCATACGCTCGCAATCTCTTCCGACCTTGCACATGAAAGCCTCCCAAACACAGTCCCGACCCATGGCGTGTGCTTGCCGTCGACTCAGGTGACCCTCTGCCTGCACGCACCACGCAGCTTCCCCATAACATCCGCAGGCAACCGGTGCTTCTTCGTCAGAGCCGAGAAGCACATCAGGACGGAGTGCGGTGATATCTCATCCTTCCACGGCCTGCGTCTCTTCTTCTTCGAAGCCGCCGTGTACGAAGGATAATACGCTCGCTCGAAAACACTGGTCGAAGAAGGACCTGATCCTTCGAACCAGTGCACAATCAGCGCCTCCGTGCACCCGTCCTTCATGCGCGTATCGCAGACCCGCGCAACCCAGAACGGACATGGTCCTTTCTCTTCGTCGCAGCGCACAGCCACCATGCTGTTCACATCGTATTCTAGCTCTGGCGCCACACCATCTTGTGGTACTTCGGCATGCCCAGGTGCGACTTGATCGCAGAGTTCCTCTTCTAGCGCGTTCCGCCCTTCCAACGCTCGTTGCGTCAACTCAACCGTGCCTGCTAGGGACCAGTGAAAGGGCTCCTCGTTGGAGGCGTACACGGCTTCTACAAGCCTGTGCAGAGCGGCCAACTTGGCCCTGTCGCCGATGCGAGTCTCCTCAGAACGAAGTCGACGCATGACGTCGGCCCTGTCGTCCGGGCAGGTCGTCTTTGTCGAGGGTGTGCGAGTCAGGTCCGGAACGCCAATGATGAACGCCCCCCTCCTGGCCCTACTCTGTGACTTCTGAAATACCTCCCAGTCATCGTCTGCCTTCGCCTTAACGTCACAGGTCGTCACGAAAGCTCGGTCATCTTCTTCTCCCATGTCATCCTCGCGCCGCGACGCCCGGCTGAACCTGAAGTACCGGAGGTGCATGAAGGCTGGGACGTTTTGAAGAATTTTCTCCTGCTCACAGAGCCCTGAGAAGTTGGCAACGTGGTTGAGGTGTGCCACAGCAGGCTGGGGGTGGAAGGACTGTCTTAACTCGCTGTGCAAGTCTTCCAAAGTGACTGCTTCGTGGGACTTGAGACGTCTAGACGTACAACTAAACACCTGGTCAATATCCTCGTGGGTGTGCCCTATAGGCAGGAATGAGACGTAGACCTCCAGGAACACACCCCATAACACCAAACTCTCCACGTACGACATCAAGTACCGGTTCTTGTTTTCTCTCGTGCAATTGTCGAGCTGCAGATAAAGGACATGAGGTAGTGGATACTGAGTACGACGAGAATTGAGAAAACGGTGCAGGGCTTCAATCACATGGTTTGCTCCTGTCTCGAAATTGTCTGTCATCGTATACAGATAAAGGCGGTTCTCTTGTGCATGGTCTAGCACCCCGACGAGCTTAACCTTCAGAGCATGTCCCCTCACATCCTTCGTCCCCGTAATAAAATGAGGAATTCCAAAGGCCGACTGGTCTGCGCCGTCAATGATAACGGACATGGAGTCGTTTGGACTCAGAATAGAATTCTCCTTTCTCTTCTGGTACAGACGGCGTTCTCTACCAACCATTTCCACATGTTCCTTGTAGAGCGTGAGAACCTCTCTGTTCTGCGTTCCATTCCGAGCAGCGAGGGCAAGGGCTCGTTTGTACTGATCGCAGTCGGCGCATTTTGTGAACCGCGTCACCTTCCTCACCTTCACGTGAGCCACGTGCGCCTTCCACGTGACGTGGAAGTACGAAGCGCTCGGCGGTTTTCCAGTATGCAGAATTCTGTACTGGTCCGTGAACATCTCGTACACTTGGTTCTTGTTGTAGAACGGGAGGTGACGCTCGTTTGTATCCGGCATGGCATTTGCGGTCTGCTCGGAGAGCCGCTCGAGGAAACATATTATAGCGTCTCTCGCGTTGGTCGTCTTGGTGTTGCCAACTGAAGCAATGCGACTCGGTGCCTTGTACGCCCGTGACGTACCTTTCGTCATTGCCTGCAAGTCCCGGGAGAAACGGAAGGCATTGACGAGGAACTCAGTGCACACACCGCGGCCGTCGAACATGAAGATGTTCGAGTCACTGAGCATGTCCTTCAGTGCCATTCTTCTATCGCGTTGGTCCATACCCATAACGGCGCGTACCTTGGCAGCGAGGTGGGCCTTGTTGACGTGCTCGAAACACCTCCGCCGGGAGCAACAATAGACACCATCAAAGTCACTTTCTTTCGCGTCATTCAAGTGCTTAAATCCATGGCGACGTGGTGTACGACCTTCGCGCTGTGCCACGGCTCGTTGCTTCAAGTTGCGGCGTCGTCGCTTCGCAATCAGCTGTTCTGCACCATGGCGAGGTGTGGAAGCTGCTCCTGCACGGGGTCTGGATGGTTCTTCATCGCTGGCGTCACTGATGTACTCCAAGGACAGTTCCATAGAACCAGATGACTCCCTTTCATCTTCCGACCCGCTAGACTCCCGATAGCGCTTTCGGACCAACTCCGACGGGAGTGGGCGATGTACAGCTGCGTCCCCCTCCTCCGCATCTCCCTTCCACACCATGTATGCCGCCTTCTCATGGGCTCGCAAGTCCTCCAGGGCGCCCTCTTCTATCTCGTATCGGTCCTTGTCAGCACGGAGGTGTTCTTGTACTGTCCGACGCGTCCGGTCTTGTCTGGAAGGCAAAGCGGGTCGCACTTGGGGCTGAACCTCATCTTCGCTCTGCTCGCCGTCCCCGCTGTGCTTCTGTTCAACGTCCTGTGTTACATCAACATCATCCCTGCCCACCCGGGGATGCTGGGGTTGGATCTCTTCAGCGCTCTGATCGTCTTCGCTATGGGCTCTGTGTTCAGCCTCATCAGCAGCCGCTAAATCGGCTTCAGCTTCATCTAGTCCGTGAGGAAAGTAGGTCAGGCGGCGTAGCTCACTCCCTCGGGGTGAAACCCGCGATACCTCTGCACTGCCGTGTTCTTCAACCCATCCGTCCACCACTGCATCATCTAGTTCGTCGTCTGCGTCCAAATCATCGACGACTGGTACAGGTACTTCAATGCCACCTGGGCTGGAGCATTCTGGTTGAAGAGACTCATCGACTTCGCCTTGTATATCATGCGGTGCTGTTCCTTGCGCCCGAACTGGAACACCGTGCGTATCTGCAGTGTTTCCTCCATCCTTGGTTCCTGCTTGAAGACGCTCAACTCCGACTTCTTCCGGCAGAACGCATGCCCCTGCCTGAGGCACAACACCAGGGCACAATCCACCTCCTTTGCCGCACTCGACATTGCTCGCCACTTCCTTGGCTGCACACGCATCTTCAGGACGTTCTTCTGCACGCCGTTCTGCAAGCGGACCAGGATGGTCTTCTGCAACATGAACCTCAGCCTCCACATCCTGCTCCCCAGCACAGTGCTGCCCAGCGCCCCCGCGAGCCGCTTCTTTTCGAACGGGTGGCCCGTCCACCTGGCATTCATCTGTGGAAGAACCTCCCATCTCTTCCGGTTCCTTTTCTCGTTCTGTCTTCTGCCCTTTCGAGGACGGAAGACCGCAACTGCCCTTGGAAAAGTCCCACAACATGCAGAGCACTCTACGGATGTGCGTGGGTGCGCCAGTGACGGAGAAGCGTAGTAGTTTTCGAGACAACGTACCCAAGCGGGCTCCTGAGCTCTCGTTCTCTCCGCTCGCTGAAGCACGAAACACGTGTTCTTGTATCAGATGTCGTACTGACGCGTCAGCGTCACGACGACCACTCATTACCACTCGCGCTCTTCATTACTGCGAATACTTCGGCCTGGTGTTCTGTAATGTTAGAACGTGGAAGGGAACCGTTCTGTAAAGAACCCGTCTGGGGAGTCTAGGCATCGTTTAAGCAGTTTGTATCAGAACCTTTCACTTTAAAAAGATTCTGCAGAACGTAGCCTTCACATTATAGAAGAACGCTGAACTGTTGAAATATTCTATTGGTTACACAGTGTCTGTCGCCGTGGACCAGTTAATCGTGTAATGCGTTTCCAAAGTAACCTGCGCTGTGGGCAGTTGACATATGCGTGTAGTAGGCTGTGTTCTGTACATAGGTGTTTCAGGTGAGCTGCTCGGGTTGGCATATGTGCTGTCCAGCCTGATGTCTGCTGCGCGCGTCTTGAGATACCAAAGAAGTCTTTTAACCGCAAGCCCGGCAAAGCTGAAGTTGGCCAAGTTCATTCTCGATGGATGAACAAAATCGCCAAGAACAAGAACAGAAGTTCTTCTCCATGGCCACCTCGGCCACATCGAGCGGTTTGCGTTCACGCACGGTCACCGTGCCTCCGCATCTCCGTCGATGTTATGCACCGGGTCCCAACCTCTCTTATCACCTCCACACCGCCGTCGCTGCTTACCCATCGGGCCGTTGCTGTATAGCAATCAGAGCTTGGCACCGAGCGCACCCCTACCTCACCGTCGCCCTCACATAGAGCTGCACCCTCTACCTCACCGTCGCCCACACAGAGAGCTGTGGTCTTGCGCATCGTACGCGAGCATCAGACAACCGTTGTCTGATGAGTGCGTTACGCGCTTCAATGCTGCCCTGGTCACGGCCTCACCTCGTCAGGGACGGGGCCCGCCCGGCCATCCCCTCTCCCGCTGCTGTCCCTCCCCTTCCCCATCCCCCGAACTGTCTGCCAACTCCTGCGCTCAGCCTTTCCTTGACTATCCCACTGGTCTATCCTTTCCCAGCACTGTGTCTCTCCACTCTCCCTTCCCTGTCAAAGCACTTCTCTGCCTTGCGTTAGCCCCAGCTACCTGCCTCCGCTCTCCAACCATTCTCTATCAGCGGTCTCTCCCTTCTGTTCCATCGCCTTATCGCCAACCAACAACCACGCCCCCTAACTTCTTCTTCCGTGTTCCGCCCGTCTACCTCTCCACGTCCACAACTTCGCAACTCTGCCGCCCTTCCGTCCACCCGACTTCCGCCCACCCGAATTCCGCCCCTCCACCTCCACTTCCGCCGCTTCTCAACTCTCTCGCCCCTTCCAAACAAGATGGTCAACGCGCGCGAAGCAGGCTGCCCAATCTACCCGCCGTCGACCGACGAGTTGACGGACATCAGCGAGCCCGTCGTCGAGCGCGTCTGCGTGCACGTGGACGAGTCCAGTGACCAGCCTCCGACGGGCGGCGCGGAGGAAGGCGGCGCCGAGGAGGCGAGCGTCAAGCGCGGGCGCGGCGAGACGACGCAGAGCGACGACGTCATTTTGGCGTCCGGCGGGGAAGTCATTGACCTCACGGAGGAGTCGGCTGACGTCACGGCCATCTCCCCCGCCATGCCCCGGGGTCCGAAGCTGGTCCTCGTACCCATCGGGCCCAAGCGTCGCCGCCGGACCAACTGGTCTATGAAGAAGCCCAAGCCCGTGGTGTACCGCCCGCAGGGCCGCGTGCGCACCGAGCCACGCGAAGAACGCCACGGGACGACGTCTGACGTGTCGGACAAGTACCGCGCCGAGTAGTGGTTGACTGGGATACCGTGCGACAGCGTAGACTACAATAAACTAGTAGACTACTGCACGGACTTGGAGTGCTGGCGACGGCGACGCGGGGTATGGCCACTACGATGTGGTGCAGCGGCGTAGCGGCGAAAGGACAGCATACGTTTATGATAAGAGCGCGACAATGCCGACGGCGAGGCGGGCGGCCGACAACAGTAAAGAAGTGCGTCACGACTGGCGAGGGCACCACGCAAACATCCGACGTAGATAATGCGGGCAGAGAGGCGGGGTGGGCGAGTGACAGCACACGGCGGCAAAGGGTGAGCAACACAGCGGTCGGCGAGGCGGGGTGGCCCAGCGTCCAGGGACGGCGGCAACATGGCAGCGAGCGAGGTGGGGGTACAATTCATCAAGCGCGACCGCCCGGCGCGGCCCGGGCTGCAGAGGCGGGCCCAGCGCGCAACTTGGAACAAAGAGTAGACTTCAGCGCAGCGGCCGCGCGGCGCATGGTGACAGAGGCAATGGCCAGCGCGCGACTTGGTGGAGTTCCACAGACGCGGCCGCCCGGGGAATTGAGTAGACTTGAGCGCAGCTGCCGCGCGGCGCATGGCGTCAGCGGCACGGCGCCGCCAGCAACATGGTAGACTTGAATGGGAGTGGCCGCCCGGCGCGCAGAGGCGGGGCGCAGCAAGCGACTGGTGGCACTTCGGCGGAGCGGTCGTGCGGAGCATGGCGACAGCGGCGCCGCACCGCGGGCAACATGGTAGACTTGACCGGGCGCGGCCGCGCGGTGCGGCGCAGGACGGCAAATTGCGGCCGGGCGTTGCGGGTTGAACAGACGAACGCCGCAGCGCGGGCGCGCGCCGAGCGCGGCGCGACAGACTTGACGAAGCGCGGCCCTCGGCGTGGGCGACATGACGACGCGCGGGCGCCGGCCGCGGCGCGGCCGATTGTTCGAGGCGGGTTCAAAAGGCGATCCCCGCGGCGCTGGCGGGCGCCGGGCGCGGCGCGACAGACTTGACAAGGCGCGGGCCGCGGCGCGGGCGACATGACGAAGAACGGGCGCCGGCCGCGGCGCGGGCGCGCACCAGGCGCAGCGCAACAGACTTCAAGAAGCGCGGGCGGCGGCGCGGGTGACATGAAGACGCGTGGCCAAGCGTCCGGGCGCCGGCTGCGGAGCGGACGACTGGTCGAGGCGAGGTCGGAGGGTGTGGGCGAGTTGACAACGACTCAGTGCGGCCGGGCGCTGCCGGTTCAACAGGCGATCGCCGCAGTGCGGGCGCGCGCCGGGCGCGGAGCGACAGACTTGAAAATTCCCGGGCCGCCGCGCGGGCGACATGACGACGCGCGGGCGCCTGCCGCGGCGCGGGCGCGCGCCGGGCTCGGCGGGACAGACTTGACGAAGCGCGGGCCGCGGCGACGGCTACATGACGACGCGCATACGCCGGCCGCGGCGCGGGCGCGCGCCAGGGGCGGCGCAACAGACTTGACAAAGCGCAGGCCCCGGGGCGGGCTGAATGACGACGCGCGCGCGCCGGCCGCGGCGCGGCCGATTGTTGGAGGCGCAGCCCGCGGGCGTGGGCGAGTTGACAACGCCTGAGTGCGGCCGGGCGCTGGCGTAATGAACAGGCTAGCGCCGCGGCGCGGGCGCACGCCGGGCGCGGCGCGACAGACTTGAAGAAGCGCGGGCCGCGGCGCGGGCGAGTTAACGTCGCGGGAGCGCTGGCGGGCGCTTTCGGGTTGAGGAGGCGCGGGCCGCGGGCGCCGGCGAGTTGAAGACGGGGGCGCGCGTTCGCGGCCGCGCCGCGGGCGACTTGAGGAGTCGAGGGCTGCGGGCGTGGGCGTGTTCACGACGCGGGCGCGGCCGCGGCGCGGGCGAGTTGAGGAGGCGATGGGAGCGGAAACGGGCGAGTTCACGACGCGGGCGCGCGCGCGCGCTTTTGGGTTGAGGCGGGGGGCGGGAGCATGCGCAGGCGAGTTGAGGAACGCGCGGGTGCAGACGTGGGGGCGATCTATTTGAGGCGCGAGCGGGCGCCGGTGGGCCAGGCGGTTGGCCAAAATAAATGGAATTGCGAGGTGCGGGTGCAGGCGCGTACGGCGCGTTGAAATTTGGTTTGAAAAATTAAAAATTGGGGGAATTTAAAATTATTTGAGCAGGGTTTTAGGTGCTTCACACAAGAATTTCTATCTCGCGTTCCTGTGGGCCGATTGCTGCGTTCTCAACGCCAATCAACTCCACTAGTGCTCCTGCGTGCAACGGTGTAAACTTTATGAGATTCAGAAACAAAAAATATCATTCTGATAAAAAAGTATTATTCTGCTGCCCAAAAAACAGTGTTTCCCTTCCGGCGGTGCGTTCGCGCGTTTGACGGCAAGGCGCCAGACGGGCACAGGCGATGGCGGCAGGACTAATACAGTGGACGCCATGATAAACATCGCGTGCCCGCGCGAAAAACATTTTCGCGAGGGCACTTGGAAGTTCGCATCGCTCCTGTTGCGGTAGATGCGACCGGCACCACCGCTGCCAGCGGCGTGAGGCGCCGTTGCGCGCGCCCAGCGGCGACGGGTTGCGTTCGTGGAACGACTGTCTGGGTCTGGATTTATTCACGATCACGAACACTGCCTGGATGGGGCGGAGGCGTCTGCGTGACCACATGTGCTCGCGCAGCCGCCTCCGCCCCACCAGTGTGCACATCATTTGCGCCAGGACTGGCGCGGCACTGGTCACGTGACAAAGGAAATGATTCATTGGTCACGTGATATGTGCGTACCACTTGTCTTACTGCACACGTTTGTCGCTTGGAACCGCATTCCCCGCGCGCGGGGGAGCTCGTGGGAACGCGGGCAGACGCGCGCGTCATCCATTGCAACCTCTGCGTGGCCATCTGCCACGTGCCACCTGGCTATCTGACGTGTATGTTGCGTGTGAGCTCACGTCACCATGCTTCGCGGTACGGCCTACCCCGCCTGATTGTGTCCGTCGTGGCGCGTCTCGCCCCCATGGCCACCTCCCGCGCCGTTTTGCCTAACTTCCGGGCCGCGTGTCGCCTATCACTACCAGGAATCCAACATTGTAGGACGTCCTTGCACATCAGCGCATTCCGTGCGTTCTGTGCTCCAAGGCACGCCCTGAAGATGCGGTTACGCTACGCGACGCGCTGGTGTGCCCGCCCGTGTGTGCCGCTCTGTTGGCATCTCAACCGCCTTCGTCGTGGTCTCCGTCTTTAATCTAGTCGCAGCCCACCACGGGCATCAGTGATGCCCGTGGTGGGCTGCTGGTGGCACCAGCTCGTGTATGTTTTGGTTGCCGCACAGCATTGCGTCCGGCTCGCACAGCGCCACGTGCGTGCAAGACTGCCTCACGGCCGCCTCGACCAGCTGCCAGTTACGTGCGATGGTCCTTTCGTACATCCAGTAGTTGTACGAAAAGACCATTGCGCGCGGCCCCGAGGTCGCGCAGCAATCCCACAGGGCTGTCAAGCACGCCAAGCTCCTCGCGCGCGCGCAACCCCATCGTGCACGACACCAATCTCTCTCCACTCCCTTGGCGCACATATGCGCAAACACGTTTCGCGCCTGCCGCACGTGCCCCGGCGTCGACGCACGCGTACATCGCAGCGGACTGCATGCGGGCGTTAGCGATCACGATCCAATCTTGAGATGGCGCAGCACCATGAGCGCGTCGGCCAACCGCCCCGTGCGCACGTACCCGACAAACAGCGACGTCACCACGTGCTCGGTCGGCAGAAAGAACCCTGGAGCCAGCATGTCATCAAAATTTCGATGACAGTGGTTTAAACTACCTGCACCCGGGCCGCCATCAACCCGCGCATGCCTTGCAAGGCCTGTGATGGCGGCCGTACATTAGTTACATTCTGTTGTTCTTGACCAACAGCATGTAACTAATGTCTTTGGGTGCACACGAGCGCT
>JAULBV010007005.1:0-10150 GCA_032358295.1 Pterothamnion heteromorphum | reverse complement strand
GATGCGCTCCAAGAAGCAGACAATGGCATCCCGCGCGGTGCTCTTCTTCTTCTCGACAGCGGCTGCGATGCGACTAGAACACGCTTTCGTCATGAATCGGTGTAGGGGGTTGTAAACAGTGCGAAAATAAAGTAAATAAAATTTACATGGCCGGTTGCGTCTCGTCAGGCTGCGTTCGTTGCAATTTAGAGAGCAAAGATTGGTATAGTATGAACGGAGTTATGGGCGATGCGGTACGTAGGATGTGCTGCAAAGTGGCGGACGCCCGGCACCTGCCGTGCACACCATGTCGGTGGCGTTGTAATTTATTGAAAACCAATTTACGTCAAAATGGCCAGAATTTTACACTGCTGGCGTGCATTCTTGAGTGGGCAGCACGCATGCCGTGCACACACGCCGCCGTCCCGGCCGCCGCCGTTTCCCTTGCAATTCAATTTTTAAATTTTATGAAACAGGTACACGAGTTCACATGGCACAGCGCTGGAGTCAGACAGCGCACTGTCCACCTGCTCCGTACGCGTCGCTGCTCGGCCGCCGCTGCCTCTGCTCAAATGGCATTAAAATTAAAGAGTCCCGCACTGCGCGGCACGTTTGCGCCGCTCCTTTTCGTTGGCAAGCACTGCTTCCACGCTGCGCGTGGCCGCTCCCCGCCATGCTCCACCACCTCGCCGCACACGAAGTGCACGCCGACGTACGGAACGCGCCCCACCTCAACGTTTCTCGCATACAGCAGCCAGTTTGGCCTCGGACACACAGCATGCTGTGCATCAGGCAGCAGAGTCCCGTACATTTCACGCCTGCCCGGGGCGGTGCCGAAGAGTCAATGAATCATTGACTCGCGTGTACGCGGCGACGGCGGTGTACCGCAGGAGGTCTTCCTGCCAGTTCATTGGGGATGGCAACTCTTAGTTGGGATGTGTGTGGGCGCGCCGCCCGCGGTGCGATCCCAACCAATTGGTTGGCAACCCATCACGCCCGTTCTGATAAGTAACTGAGACGAACGCGTACGTGGCGGCGGCGGCGTACGGTACATGATCTGCCTGCCAGTAAATTGGGTCGAGCATGTCATGTGCGCACATGCGCGCGGCTCGATCCCACCAACACCCTCATGCTCCTTTGCAGTGAAATAACCATGGCGTACTTTCCGGCCGTACGTTCCGCAAGCCAAGATGACGTTCCCTGACGCCGCCGCTTGGTCTCGCATCACTTCGTGAGTTCAAACATTCGTGCTTGCATCACCCCCTATGCGCTACAGTAGCTCAAAGCGGGTGCAAGCGCAGTTCTCCCCGGCCTTCACCAGCCCCGCCCTGCCACACATGCACAGGCGCGCCCTGCTTCTCGTGTGCACCTGCGTGCGAACGAGTTCACGAGGATAAAAATGGGTCCTGCTGGATTGATGCTCGACGGGGGGCTTGGGCTGGTCAAATACGTACTGATACCCGCTATGGGTATATTAAGCACCCTGTGGGTCGCATTGCAGCATTCGCGCGCGCGGACTTCGCAGAACCAAATAATAAGTTGAGGTACGAGCCTGTTTCTGTCGGCCGCCGTCAGCAGCCGTCGGCCGCCGTCGTGGCACTTGCGCGTCCCTCATAAATTTAAATATGAATGGTATATATCAGCGCGCCAGATTACCTCCGTCACAATCCGCACCATCAACCGGTTCCATGGCCCGGACGAAGTGTACCCGTCCCGAAGACCGACCAGGGTACAACGCACGAGAGAACAGCCGCCGTCAGACGGCTCCTCCGCCTCGGAACAACACACACCAACCAACAGCCGTCAGACCGCCTGATGCGATCCCTGGCAGAGCGGTTTTCGCTCGCCTTCCGCGGCAGGCGCGCAGGGCACCGACGCTTGCGCCGTCCGGTTGGGTGGAATAGGAGGTTCTCGAAGAGGGAAGGGTCTTCCCGGATGGGCACTGGGTTGTGGATGAAGTGTTAGAGTTCGGGAATGAGAGGTAGGGCTTCTAATAAAGAACAATCCCGGTATTCGATTCGTGCATTCTGCAATAGTTGTAAGCATCCCATAATGCTCGAATACCATGACGTACAGCTATGGTCATACGTCTGTAAAGTACCGCCGACAGAACGGTGTGGCCGTTGAGTCCGGATTAGTACATCGAAAAGCACGCAATGGGTGACATGGCATGTCGAACGGAGCATGTACTGGCCTTGCATGCAAGGCCAGTAGACGAGTATCAATTAGCACAGGCACGTACACGTGGTTGCGCAAAGTGCGCTAGAAATTCCACTCGTAAGTGCACTCTCAATACGAGTGGGTCACAGGCAGCGCGCTTTGCAACTTGGGTCATGCCGTGATTAGGACGACGTCCTGTTATGGGGCTGTGAAAAGCTCGCGACGGCATAGGAATCTCCAGATCATGAGACTTGAGAGGTGGGAGCACAATAGATAGACACCTACGCATGCGGTGTCCAGCCACATCGGTAGTGTGGAGCAGACTGTGTACTGAGTGCGTGCACGCGATACGTCCTCGTGCCGCACGCCACGTAATCGTACCTCGTACCGTACGAGTACTGCTCCACGCGCAGTGCTTTCCTTACACAGCGTTCATGTACAAGTGGAATACGTGGAACACGAGACTGTTGGGCATGAACGAGGTAAAGTCCGTTTTCCATGCGACCGTCTCCGCACCTCACGCACCTCACAAACCGATCCTCTTCGCTCAGACGCCCTCTGCCACCACGACTGTGACGAATAACTCCAGAACTGCGACTACGCCTGTCCTCATGCGTCTCCCCTCCATCCCAGGCACTACGCATTCACGCACGTCGGTATGTGTAACCATCCTCGTGAAATGACGCGCGTTTACTGCGATGACTAACTACTTCGCGAGTGTCTCCGCAATGCGCCGCGAGCGCTTCGTCACCTTGCTCACTTCCTCCCACTCATGCGCTGCGCGAGGCGCGGGGAGCGACGGGAGTTCATCATGGAGATGCGCAAGGAGCGCCTCGGCGCACGGCGCGCGTTCCTTCCCGGAACCGTGGTCGTAGCCCTGTCACGAGGGAACGTCTCAACCGTCACGGCGAGCGCCATCCACGCGGCGTCCGGGTACGTCGTCAGGTACGCGGCACGCACCTCGTCCACGAACCGCACGAGCCAGTTCGGATCGCTCGTGTCCGTCATCTCCGCGGGCACAATCGGATCGAAGATGGTCGCCTGTGAGTCGACGTCCGCAACGAAGTGGAACGTGGTTTCAGACATGATGGAGCTTGGTGCGGGTGGTTTCGTCGGGCGCGCGCAGGGAGTGGGCAAGTGAGAAGTTGGTTAAGGCAGGTGGAGGTGATGGACGGGAAGTAACGGGGATGGGAGAGTACAGATGATGAGATGGAAGCTTTCACGGGCATGCGCGCGCAGGGAGTGAGAAGTTGACTCGGGCAGTTCGAAGGCCGCAGGGATGCGTTGATCAGACGGAAGATGTCGGGGATGAGTTGATACGATGGAAGATGTCACGGGCAGCTCCACCGTCGTTGGAGCTTGATGGTGCGGATGATGGGAGTCGCGAAGAGTGCGTCGGGATGGAAGGTGGGAAGCAAGGAGATGGGTCCGATGGCGGTTAACTGTAGTACGATCCGCTCTGGTGGGCTCCGTGCGTTTGACGCGCTTCCACCCTTCACACCCATACGCATAATACTGGTACAGTCCCGCGCTTGTTCCTTCGCCTTCCTGCTGCGCATTTACTGACTGTGCACGCCGCGAACACGCCCTTACCTGCTTCGTTTGTCAGGAAGTCGAAGAAAGTCGTTTACTGTGACCCACGTGCTCATCCCCCACAACGACCATCACTCCGCCGAATCGCCGATTCTCGCAAACTGCCTACTTCTTTGCTGCCAGTCGACGAGAGCGCCGGGAATTCATTTTCGCAATCCGAAGCGAGCGTCGGACCCTGGACGCTGTCCTGCTGGCCTGTACCACTGTGTTACTCGTGTCGGTGACGGAGGGCAACACGAATGACTCAAGCAACGTAGTTTCCGTGGCGGCTGCCCCCACGAGTGGATCCAACAAAGTCGTATCGGAGTGGCGCTCAGACGGCGGGTTGTCCAGCGGCAGCGGTGGGTTGCCAGAAGTGTGCAGTGGCGGCGTGTTTCTAGCGTCGGAATGCGAAGGTGCGTTGCCATACTCATATGGCGGGTTGCGCGAAGAAAGAAAAGAAGGCGATCGGCCTCCTGCCGAGTTTGGCAAGTACAGATCTCGGCGCAGCAGCAAAAGTTTCCAGGCATGTTTGCTTGTAAAGGCGGCCTCCGCCTGTACCGCCGCGGTGGTGTTCGAGTCAGGAAGTCGGGGAATGCGACTCTGTTCGGACAGGCTGCACATCCGCAACTCGACTTGGGGTACGCAACCGAGTTGTCCCACGGATGAAACTGGCACCAACGGTGGACTTGGGCCAGGTGACGCACTATGAATTGGAGTTTAATGTTTGGTTTCGACAAGAAGGGAACTGAATTTCAAGCAGTACTGGCCTGCTGGTGATGGCTTTGGTAAGGGCAGGTCGCGTCGGAGCGGGCTGTATGGAGGTGTGTGCACATCCACTGCCATGCCACTGTGTGGTGTGGATACCGCGACGGGGGTGAGATGCATGACCGAAGATACTGCACTCAGCTCTCATTTGCGTTACTTCTGAGGAGCTTCTGGACGCGCATAGGTATCCTGCTGCGCCTCGTCATTCCTACAAATGAAACCAACACTGAGTCTGTTGAGATCCAGCTTGAGTATGGCACAGTACTCTTCCCACCTCGTCCTTGCATGAAACTGAGGTTGTAGATCCCATCGTATGAGTCAGAATTCGAATGAAGCTGAAGCCAATGCACTTGTAGTTCGCTTACGACACCATCTGCGTTTTGCTTGTCAGCAATGACCTTCCCCAACCAAAAAGGCGCTCCATCAGACGAAGCTGTTTTAACAGCCACAACGGAGTTCCGTTCATAGTTGAAATCGTTCCGCACGAGCTAACCAGTGGTCATGGCGTCCTGAACAGGCTCATCCTCTTCGGATTCGTCTTCTGTGTGTTCCTGCACAGTAGCGTGTGCCTGCAAACTTCTTCCATTCAATTCAGGGCACTCCTGTAGGTCCCAGTGAAAGGCGTCCACTCTGGTCCTGAACACATGGTCACGGAGTTCATGCAACTCTCGGAGCTTTGAGGTACAATTGATTCTGGCCTCCTCAGATTCTATTCGCTTAGTAACTTCCTGCTTACCGCTCGGCATCGCAATGATGGTGTCAGGAGTGCGTCTTATATCCGGAACGAAGTGCAGGAATCCCTTGTTAACGCCATTGACGCAGCGAATAGGATGCCAATCGTCCTTGCTCCCAACCTTGACGTTGCACTGCGTTGGAGAAAACTCAACGCCGTCGTCGCGTCGCATAAAGTGGAAGTACCTGTAGTGAGAGAAGTGGGTTACATTCGCTAAGGCCTTCTGCTTTTGGCACAACCCGGACCAGTTGGCGATGTACTTCATGTGCCGAACTGTCGTGTTCGAGTTATACACGTTCTGTAGCTCTGCATGCATGTCGGAGAGCGTTACAGCATTGTGACTGCGAAGGCGCTCTGATGTCCGACTGAACAACTGGTCTATGTCCTCGTGCGTGTGGCCAACAGGCAGAAATGACACTTCCACACTATCGAAGACATGCGATGCGACCAAATACTCCATGTAACCGAGGAAGAACTTATTCTTATTTTCTCGCGTACAATTGTCCAGTTGGACATAAAGTACCCTCGGTATTGACCCACGCTGTCCTCTCATTGATAGGAAACGATGCACAGATTCGACCATGTGGTTGGCACCCGTCTCATGCTCTTCAGTAAGAGTGGTGAGGAAAACTTCGTTCTGCTTTTTGTGTTCCAGAAGCCCGACTAGCTTGACCTTCATTGCGTGCCCGCGTGCGGTTTTGGTTTTCACCATGAAGTGCGGAAGTCCGAAGGCGGACTGGTCCGCGCCATCGACAATTATCGAGCAGAACTGGTCTGGGAAAATGATCGCATTCTCTCGCTTCTTTTTGTATTCGCGTCTCTCGCGCTGGATAAATTCCCTGTGTCCCTGCTTGTCTCTTCGCAGTTGTCCAGTGTCTTTCCCGTTGGTTATAGCGTCTTCAATGGCGGCACGCAGCTCTTCACATCTAGAGCACTTCGAGAAGCGCATTACCTTTCGCACTTTTATGTTGCTGCAGTACTTCCTCCACGTTTTACAGAAGTAGTTGAACGACGGAGCAGTGTTGTTGTGAACCTGGGCGTAGTCTTTCAGGAAGTGCATGTACACGTCAGTTTTCCTGAAGAAGGGGAGGTGTGTTTCGTCCACGTCCGGCATGTGATCTCCAGAATTCTCGGCAACCCGTTCTAGAAAAGTAATAACAGCATCCTTTTTGTCTGCGTTCTGGACAACATCGCGTTCCACTTGGCCAGATCGACGCGCGCTTGCCATACTCCCTCGCACTGAGGCCTGCAAATCTCTGGAGAACCGGAATCCGCGAACCAAGAACTTAGAACAAACTTCCCTGCCGTCAAAGAGGAACAGTCCATTGGAACCCATCATATCTTTGAGAGTACTACGCCTGTTCTCCGTGCTCAACGTGAGGAAGTGCAACATCTTCTCTCTGAAGAACTTAACGTTGACCCTGTTGAAACACTTCCTCCGCTTGCAGCATTTCAAGCGACCGACTGCCTCATCGGAAAGATTCGTCATATTCCCTTTCCATCGCTTTCGCATGGTAGACTCCGGACCATGTCCTTTCTTTCGACTGATATACCGATATCGCCGCTTTCTTACAACACCAGCACCCTCTTCACACTCGTGGTCAGATCCTCCGCCACCGTCCTCCCAGGAGCTGTCCATATCGTTACTGCAATCATCGCCAGAACTCGAACTGCTAGAGTCTCTGCTCAGATTCCCGACTTCTTCATGTGCCCCTTCTCTATCGCTATCAGTCCCGAATCCACTATCACTGCTCCCAATAGGAGAATGTCGGACAGCTGGGGCATGTTCCGTACCGGTTCGGCGGTCGGTTCTTTTGCGCTGTGGACGTGTACTTAGGCCTGCACTATAACGTCTTCCCCTTTCTTCATTCCGCTGAGTCAGAGGAGCTGGCTGTATTTCATCCTCATCCATCCCCGTGCCTGAGCTTCTTTGAGATTGCCCTTGGGGATCTGGTTCTGGGCAATCTAGACTGGGTCCTTTTGAACGTCGGGACGTACGTTCCAGCACTGCAGGCGTCTTGTTAAGTGCATCAGATATGGCCTTCGTTGATATCTCCTCCTCATCATCCTGTGTGACACAGACTGAAGTACCTAGCGCGCGTAGCTTGTGGCTTGGTCCCGGCAGTGCAAGGCTACGTGCTGGACGCTTGCGGCCCTGTACGTCAGTCGTACGGGTTGGAGAAAACGGTGGGGGACTCTCAGTGCCTTGAATGCGGCTTGGGTTGTCAGGCGTGCGGCTTGGCCTGACCGGTACGTGGATTGACGTGGCCTGGGCGTGCCCAGTCTTGAGATTCATGCGGCTGGGCGTGGAAGGCGTAAGGCTCTGTTTTTTTTCAGGCGCGCCGCTCTGCATGGCTGGCGTGCCGCTCTGTGTGGCAGGCGTGCCGCTCTGAGTGGCCCGCGTTTCCTTCTGTGTACTTGGAGCGTTGGTCCGGGTGGTAGGCTTGCTGGGCGGCGTGGACAGGGTGCGGTTCTGAACGCCTGCGGTACGGCTCGCAGTCGTCCGTCTTCGACTTTGCGTGGTAGGTGCGCTGCTCGGTGTGGTCGGCTTGCGAGATGGCTGGGTCGATTTGGTGGAATTGTGCGTCTGTTTGGTCGTTGTTCCGCTCGGCCCGGTCGGCGTGCGATTCGGCGATGCTGTTGGCGTGCGTAGTGGCGCCTTCGGCGTGCGGAACGGCCCGGTGGGTTCATTGTCTTTATCGTGAGGCTTGGAGGAAGGGACGATCTCATCTTCCACGGTTTCCGTCTCTGACCCTTGTCGAACACTTGGAGTGAACGGGGTTGAAGGTGTTGCTCTCTTTTGCTCCTCTACTGAATGACGTTTCCTATTTTGGGGCGCTGAGGTACTGCTTGGAGAACGTCTTTTCCGGCTTGGTCTCTCCTGTGTGGCTGTTGTAGCGGGCGGTGGGGCGGGAGTGGCTGGCGTCGTACTGATGGGACGTGATGGGCTCGGCGTGGTTGTCTTGCGGGATGGAGTACGTAGGGTCGTCGGAGCGCGGCTTGGTGAGGTCGAATCTGCTGGAGTGTGTGTCCCCGTGGTCTCTATTGGCGGCTTGGACGTCATGGGGCGCGGATTGGCCGTCTTTGTCGGCGTTCTGCTTGGCGTGACGTGCGACGTATGATTACGGCTTGGGCTGGCCACTTGCCGGCTTGTGGGACGCGGATGAGTACGGCTTTGTGTTGGAGGCCGGCGGGGCGATGTCCGTTCCGATGGAATGGGGTCTGAAAACGGGGCGTTCGGTGCGGCAGCCGTGGAGGGTGCTGAACTTTTCGATCGGAGTTTTGAATCCCGGTTGAGACGCCTTCGCCTGGTATTCTGCATTATTGTCGGAAACTTCGAGATGTGTGGTATGGGAGCAGGATAGGAATTGTACTTCGCGTTGGGAGACGTGGTGCTCGTTCGGAAGTCTGTGTTCTCGTGGGGCACTGTAATTGCTTGCTTTCTCTTCTGCCGTGGGGCACTGTAAGTACTTGCCCCGGGAGACCACTACAGAACCCGACACAAATTTTCTATGCGCGGATACCGGTATTAATTGCATGTTTGACGAGGTGCGCACAGCATTATTCTCAGTTTCAATGCAAAGGAATGCGGGCAGGCGAAATGCTGTCAGGCATTATACATTGCGTACAAGTACAAACGCCTAATTATCATCCTTTCCGAATTCGGTGGTGACATGCCATTACAGAAATCATTAATTCTCTTCTGAATTCGCTGTATTTTGATCGAAATTACGTCTGTTATTTTTTTTCCACGCGTGCATACTGATATTAGTTTTACGCTCAGAATATTGCGTACGTGCATACCTTGCTGACGCTCTGCGTACAGAACCCATGCGGCACCGGCTTACAGCTCTCGGACAGTGTCAGACACGTGCGTTCTGTAACTCTTGGTCTTCGAATAGCAGTGTATTGTTACGCAGCGCGAAGCGAGTTGCTACTGTACGATCCACAACTACAACAGCTACCACTTGAAATCGACATTAACTGCCGTTCGGGTCGCGCCTCTTTCAAGTGCCGTGTGTCCTCGTGGAGCAATCGATGCCGACGTTGCCTCATGTACTATTATTTGGCGTCTAAGGTACCGCCAATGGCTCTAGCCGAACGACGACTTGCATTCCCAGTGCACCTGCTCCCTGTCGTCTGGTGTCGCGTCCTAAGGCGATTAAAAACTGGCTGTGAGGGGGGCATTGGCTGCTGTCTTCCCGACAATTGTCGAGTGCACAGTGACCTCGAACAAACCGTATACACAAACGCAAAAGTACGTATCGCATAGTCGTACAGCGATCCCTATAAACGGTTCCGGATCAGTACCTTCCCACCTGATGCATACTTGTCTTAAATCACGTGTCTCTTCTAGATCAATTGATCTGGGAACACGTCAGAACGTTAACGTTCTGACGTGTTCCCAGTACATCACCGAAGGGGCCAGACAGGATGAAGTCTTTGATCTAGTGTATCCAGGCCGTAAGGGCCTTACGGACACAAGCATACCGTCTTGTTTTGTAAATTCTACTAGAACAGACAATGTCTGTTCTATACATCTCTACACGCGGCGCACGCGCAATGCCCAACGATCCAACGTACCAGGCCTTTACCCCCACATCCAACGGCGCTGTCCCGACGCACCATTTTACTTGCAAGCACCACTTTCCCACGCCTTCGTTTGACCTATTCACCTTCTCACATCCACTGCTTCTCGTGCTACTACCCTCTCAAGCTTCGCCCACGCTTAACGCACCTGTCTAGGTCCGTGTGCTAGCTGCCATACACCAAGTTAAAGCACCGACGTACGTGTACCATGGGATCAGGGTCTGCGTCTGTCCAAGGTTGCCCGTCAACATGTCCAACAGATCCCAAGGGCGCAGGGGATGATGATTACGGCCTGTCCGACGTCGACAACTGTGATCGGCCTGTGATCAAATCGAAGTTGTAGATCGG